>VZUI01072947.1:0-76046 GCA_013401135.1 Cettia cetti
GGGGGGGGGAGGAGAGAGACATAGCAACATGATTTGGAATGATATTTGTGTGAAATAATATGGCGTTGGCCTTATTTACTGATATTTCTCCTGGCATGGACATCATATTTTTCTTCTCATTTAGGTGGGGATTTATATTTGGTGTTTACATTGTAAGACTACACTCACTCTGGCTAATGTATCCCTTACAATGACATTCAGCTCAGAGTTTAGTGATTCCAGCAGTAAGTCTTGAAAGCTGCTATTTTTTAAAAGGTTGGAGCAGATTAGTGGTGACCTTAAAAGATTAAACTAGTACAGTTTAAAGATAAATAATCAGCCTTTAGCACATTAGATAGCTACATAAGCATGACAGAAGGTGACTTTCTTACAACAGTTTCAGAATCCAGGCAGCATTTTTACATTTGAGACTTGACTAAGGCAGGGAACAGTGGATTGCAGAAAGCAAGACATAAACTGATTGCACTACTTCAAATTGGTTAATACAGTTTTAAATCCACAGTTTTCCTGTTGGTTTTATTATTGAGAAGAGGCTAATTTTAAAAGCTGTGCCTGCTGCAAAAGAAGATCTTGCTTTGCCGTCCTGGAGGGTGTTCTTAATCAGAAATAACCGCAGGCTAAATTATAATGTGGAATCCTGCTGCCCTTTAACCTAACACTGCTGCTCGTTCAGTGTTTGTTAACAAATAGCTCTAAGTACAAAATTGTTTGAGAATTACTTTTTCATTATATTTGCTGACTTCAATTAGAATAAGAAGCTTATTTGGGGAAGAAAAATTAAAAATGTATGGGTTTCTAGAGAAAGTTTCAGCAATTGTTTCCTGGCAAGTGTCGCCTTCGGAACATAGCTGTGGACTCGGTGGCACACGTAATTAAATTTAAATAAAATTACCTTCTGAACTAATATTTCTGCGCCAGTGGCAGAGGCAGATCTCAGGAGCATCCCAAGACTCAGCCCTTGGAAAGATGAACAAACCAAAACGGTGGCAGGGGCTCAGGCCAGGGCCCCTTTTGCACCTTGCAGGGGGATGCGGTTCCTAACGAAGAGGCCCCAATTCCCCATCCCTGTGGTGTTGGGGAGGGATGGGCTACAGATGTGAGTGGCAAAGTGTCCTGTTTTTATTTCACTTTGAATAACACGTAATTGAAACGTACACTCGGCAAATTAATTGGTGAGTTGAAGGTAAGAACTGCTGAGTTAGTAGAGACAGCACCAGCCCTGTTCTTTTTTTTTTCCCCTTAAGTTTACATGCTGGAGCGGAAACGCCGCGGTGCTCAGAAAGGAGGTGATGCCTCTGTAAAGCAGATCTTTCCAATTTTATTTTTTTTCTAGCTTAGTCTTCTGTTTCTATGATCTGCCTTTTGAACTGTTTTTGTGGCTGATCAGTTCCACCTAATATGTCTCTTGATTTCTGCTATTGTAATACTCAGACGACATGCTGTTCTCTTCATTTTTATAAGCTTTAGATGCTCCTGCCTGTCATACTCTGGCGGTTTATCTTCAGCGTCTGGATTTGCTTTCAGACTTGCATGTCTATCAAGCTGCTGTTGCTTTGAATGTGAGATCAAAAGAAGATGAATTCCAGTAAAAAATTTCCTTGTATGAAGAAAAGATTGGGGGCCTATGTAAACATCCCACTGACAGCTCCCAATGAGTTATTTTAGCAGAGCATTAGCACCCAGAATGACAGACAGTCCAAGACTACATGCTAAATAACAAATCAGTCCCTTCAGTGGCAGCAGCACGTTGCCACAACAGCAATACATTTTCTAAAGGAATCCTGTTCCTCTTTTTTATTGAATATGGCTGTTCGACTGCTCATCTCTTCACGAGCTGCCTTTGAGTGCCAGCCCCAGTTTACTTTTTCTTGACAATATCTGTGTCATGTCACCAATATGACAGCAGACAGGGCTTTGATAACTGGGTGGGGAGATGGTTAGTTAGTCATCTCCAGTTAAATAGGTAGTTTGTTTTAGGGAGGGGAAGGAGATGACGAAGGAGGGGTGGCATCTGCTGGAATGCTGAAGTTACACTTTGGGAGATGCTGAATGCAAGTCCCTGCGCCCAAGAGAAGTTGTGTTTTTTGGGCGGTTGTTTACATTTCAGTTCACGCAGTTAGAGAAAACAGCTCTGCAGCCCGGCCAGCCTCCCGAGGCAGTTTCCAGAGCAAGTCACAGCACTGTCGAGGGTAGGGACGTCAAGCTTGGCTGGACTTCTGTGCAAATCCGAATTTGCCTGGATACAGAAGCAAGGTGTGCTTCTGGCTGCTGTTTGGTCTAGTTGGGGACATAATTAGTTCTGCTTGCTTCTGCTCACAGATGGGGGGAGTTTTATAGTCCAGAGTCACTAGATTTTTGTGCTGGGTGTAGTGCTAAACCCAATTTTGAGATTACCTGTGAGCTCCGGCTGATCTCACCACTTTGCAAGGGAAGAATTAGGGAAGGAATGCTTTGCGGTTTCTTTGTCATTTAGTAAAAGCAGAGGTTGCTACTGTGGAGGCAGAGCCCGGTGGCTGCCGCGAAGGGCAGTGCTCCAGCGTCTCCCTCCAGCCTGTGCTCCGGCTGCACGGCACTTCCTGTTTATTCAAACATCTTTTTACCATTCTTCAGCCCCCGCTTCACAGAAACAGCCAGAAACATCTCCAGCGCGAAGACGGAAATCTAAAGGCAGACAGTAAGAGCTCACTCTGTTAAACTCTTCATTTTCTCTGCGAGCGCTCAGAGGAAAGGAGCGTGCAGGCAGGGCTGAACTTTTAACGCGCTGCCTTGAGCAGGCAGCTTGGAGCATAGGAGAGGGGAATTGCTTTGGCTTGAAGCAAAAGCAGCCAGTTCAGGTTGTTTATGGCGGTGTTGACAAGGGTGGGGTTTTTGGCTTGGCTTTGGAGAGCTGTGGCGAGGACCGAGTCCTCTTTTGGGGCGCCTGTCACCTTGCGATGTCCCTCTGGCACAGGAGCAGCCATGTGCCACTGTCCCTGCCAGGTGCTGCAGCTTATCCTTGCACAGCTGCCAAAAAAACCTAAACAACAAACCCCTCCAAGAAAGGGAAATGTGGCTGCTGCTCTGGGCAGCAAAAGTGGTACAAGCCCACCAAGTGGCTTTTTTGTTTTCTGCAAATTGTTTGCATCGTGGCTCTGGCACCGCATGCAAACCAGCCTTGCTAATATTTGTACCAATTTCATGCTAATAAAAATCAGGCTGCTGAGACAAGCATGGCTATTATCTCATTCATATGACTATTGTTTAGACCTGTGGTACTACAAAAGGAAAGGGAAAGCGTGCTCACGCCGGGTAATGGTTGTTAACTTCTCACGTGAGGGATTTTCTCTGCAGTTTTTCAGTATTAATGATTGTTATATGAATGGTCTTCAGGGGTTGTTGGAAGATAGTGTAGATCCTCTGGGTAATCCATGTCACAACACGGATGCTGGATTTTTTCCCCCTCTGTTCAAGTGACTTAAAAAACTGCTTGATATTTCTCGGTGGTTTCTCCCCCCCTCCCGCAAAAGTCCACTGGAATAGCAGGTAACTTTTTTTTTGGCAAGCATTCGTGGTGCTCGTATAGTGTGAAACATAAGAGAAAATGGAAAATATGTTGCCTGCCCTATGGAGAAAATCCATCCTCCTTGAGGCTTTTCCTGCCTCTCCAAGATCCAAATACACTTTAAAATTTTAAACTGTAAAACCCCCATCTTCCTAGAAAAGAGAGCGAGAGAGAGAGAAATCAAGCTGTGTGTTCAGCCAAACCGCAAGTACAACAAACATATTTTGAAAATATATTGCTAGTCTGGCTTTTTAATGTTCAGAAGTTGTTCTACTTTGCAGAAAAAAAAAAATGGTGTTTGCAACTGCCTTAAGGACAATTTGTTTAACAGTAGGAGTAATTTCATGGGGAAAATGGAAAGAGTGACTGAAGTTATTTACTCAGATGTTAGTGTAGGTGTGGGGCAGAAAACTCTCTGTGGGAACAGTGGGCTGCTTTTCTTGGTATCTTAGTCTATTTGATGACCATCAAATTTCCCAGCTCACTGGTTTTGTTTTTTCTGGATGGCATGTTTGATTATTTATCAGAAGGGAAAGGGAGTAGCTGAAGCAAATAAACATGTGACCAAGCTGTGTTTTGTTTTCCACTCAGAAGGCCATGCCCTTTAACAGATATACAGAAAATAATAAACGTATTGTTTTATGATAAAAGGAAATTATGTGTATCATTTTCTTTAGCAAGGCCATTAACCCCTTGTGTTCGGTGGTCTCCGCCTTCTGGCAGCTTGTTGAGCTTGCAGCTGGGAATTAAAGGCACTTAAACCCCCCTCTTGCCTGGAACATTTCCATGGATTACTGCTCCGGTCCTTTGGATTTGCTGGATTTATTGCATAGTCATACAGCCCTGGTCATCTCCCTGGTCCTACTTGGGGTGTGACCAGCTAAATGAGAGATGCTTTGAATTTTCAGAAGGGTGCTTATTTCCAAAGAAAACCTTGCCAAGAGATGCTGGGATCTTCCAGCCTCCAGTGTTGGTGTCTGTGCAGCACGAGGGGTTGCAACTGTGTTTGGTCCGTTACAGACAGTGTCAATTTATGGGATTCTCTTTTAAATGCCAGGTGTCTAGCATGTAGTATTGCCTTTATAATACCAGCTTTGGACAACGCTCATTATCTTCCCTGAAAAAAAAAAAAAAACTAAAAACCAACCAACACCCTATAAACTAAATCACTGTCAGGAGGTAAAATACAGGTTTGCTTCATCTCCGGGAAGCATGTTGCATGCTTTAGCTGCTTTTATGGGATTAAAAGAAACAAGTTAAGACTGTCATGCACATGAAAGGAAACCGAGATGTGGTTTGCTTCACATTGTGCAGGTAGGTATAAATTTAATAGACTGACTTGCTTTCAGAATCTCTCTTTGTCTCCCCGAGTCGCATGTCAGTTCCAGCGCGTTGATGAGCTCCGCGGTCTGTAATAGCGCCTGACTGCCGCTGCCCCGCAGGTGCTGGATCGGCAGGAGGGTCCTCCTCCTCCTCCTCCTCCTCCTCAGGGATGTAGGCTTCCTCTGAGGAGCGGCTTCACATCGAGAAAGGGAAAATTTGCCTGACATCTTGAAGTTGTGATCAAGTCTGTGCATCGCTGGTGGGTCCGGGCAGGTGGATGCTTCGCCTTCTGGCTCTGGAGGCTCAGCGCTCCCTGGAGAGCCCGAGTGGATGGCAGGGGCTGGAGCTGAGGGTTTGGGTTTCAGGGAGCAAAAAATGGCAGTAGAAATAGCAGAGAGAGGAAGGGCTGGCAAAATAAGGACCTGAAACTTAAATGTGATGTAAAGAAGAAAGAGGAAATGAGCAGCTTGGGGCCAGGTGACATGGGCAGGAGCTGGGCTGGGGGAACGTGGCTGGCCCCCCTGGCCCCAAAGCAGCATGAGGATTGAGGAGACTCAGGATGGGCTGAGGAATGGGCTTTGGGATCAGAGGTTCAGGATTGAGGTACCTGGAAAGACTGAGGAGCAGGAGCAGTTGCATCTTTTGGACAGAGGATCTCTCCAGCCCTAGCTGAAGTCCTTGGGCAGAAGCCCGTGAAGGACCTTTCCATGGGGGACAACATCCTCCCAGCCTCCAGGAATTAAATGCTCATGCCCTGAAGCATAAACATTTGTACCTTGATTTCTATTTTTATCTTTCCAAAGGTAGCTTTAAATGCTCTCATGACTATCTCGGCAAGTGTCTAATCCTTTCTTTGCATCCTCCCCATGCTCTTGGCCCTGGTGATATCTTGTGACAGTAAGTTCCAAAAAGCAATTATGAGTTGTGCATTAAGAAAGGGAAAAAAAATCCTTTTATCTGCTGCTTTTTTTTTTTTTTTTTTTTTTTTTTTTTTGTGGCTGTTGCTTCCTATCTTCATTCAATGTCCCCTTTCTCTTGCATTATGAGAAATGGCAAAAGCACCAGATGTACCCTCTCAGGCCAAGTCACAATTTGTATACTTGTTATCATCTCCCCTCTTACTCATCTCTCACTAAACTAAACACTCCCACCCTTATCAATCTTGCCTTGTATCTGCTGAGCTCTCTAATCATTTTTGTCGCCTCCATCTGAACCTTGCCTATTTTTGTTTTACCAGAATCTGTTAAAATTAAGTTTTTTACAAGTGGTTCTAAATTAGGTTGTGCCATAGAAGTACAGGGATGTGATTTGCAGCTTTGGTTTTCCGTGTTTTGGGCTGTCCCAATGTTTTGCTTCCTTCATTCACCCAGCAGCAGCAGCGAATGTCTGATGGAGCGTGGTGAGATGTCCACAGTCAGGGGCTGTATTTCATGGGCCTCTGAGTACAAGTTTGTCATGCAGTGTTTTGGAAAACAAGCTTAAAATATGTTCCCTGTTTTGTTGACCACACAGGGAAGCGTGCAAGCAGCTGTATGCAATATACTATTTATGTTGTAGCAACAAAAAGGCCCTCTTCCTTCTCCCCCCCCACCTTATCCCTCTTCTCTTTTAAAAAATACAAGAACTTCCCGTGCTTTTGACATCCAAGAAAAACGCGGCTCAGCAGTGAATACTCCTCCAAATATTCAAAGGTCTGGTTCACTTTTGCATAAACACAGTAGTTCAGAATCTGATCTCGAGCCTACAGAAATGAGCTGGAAATCCCATAAGATTTTTTTCATCACTCAGGAGCAGTTCAGTTCTGGTTCAGTTTGAACAGGGAGCCAAGATTTGTATCCTTTCTCATTTTACCAGGATGTGTTGGCCCATCCCTCCTTTCTTGCTGGTACAGACCGCTACATGCTGTGAGTCTTGGCATGCCAAAATAAAGAGAACCCTTTTTAATGTTTGGGAGCTTTTTGCCAGATACTTTTTAAGTGGCTTTGATGAGTCCTGACTGTGACTCTTTGAAAGAAGGGACAGAAGGTGTTTTTGCGGTGTAACCGCCTGAGGACTTAATTTATGCCTCAAAAAAGGGATTTTTGTAGCCGTTGTCCCTGTTGTAGCTGCTTCAGGGTTTGCAGGTTCCTGGTGTTGGCTGAGGCTGATCTCTCACCTTGCTGTCCCTTGCTGCCTGCCCCCTTTATCCCTGTAGTGTCCAAGTATTGAAGACAATACCTCACCCGCCTTTTCCCTGAAATTGGTGGAGTTCATGAATAAATTACAAAATGGAAGTCATTTTTTTTGGATGCAAACTCTGTTTTCCCCCTGTGTGGTGCTGGGGCCTCACAGGCAGGGACCTTGCCAGCCATGGGATGGGCTGTGGGATGGCAGGGCAGGGGCATGGAGTCCACTTGTCCTCCCACTGGTAGGAGTAACCTCAGTGCCCATGAGGACGAAGTACAGCAGAGCTGGGACACAGGCAGCTCCACCCTGTGGGTTTGGAAGAAAGGATTTCTGTTTCCAGTGCCTTTTTCTGGAGGGAATCTCCTTAACTGGTAGCCAGGATCTATTCCAGAAGAAAGAAACTAAGCCTGCTGGAAGAAAAATAAAGACTCATCTTCTTTCCTTATGACTGAACTATTCTAGGAGATGCTTCAGCATGAGGCACATTTCCAGCTCCCTTGCTCCAAGTATGCCCCGTCACATCAGGGACAGGATGTGAGCCAGGGTTTGTACATGTGGACCTGAGGTCCCTTCTCTTTTTCCAGTATAGGAATCACCCACTAGTCACTTGTCCAAATCAGTCTGCTGTGGTCTTCATGGCCAGCTGATGATTTTATTGTGTGAAAGATTGCTGTTGAAGCTCTCCTCCATGATGAGCTGGCTGGTACCCCTTGGATGGAACCAGCCTTGCAGATTTGCTGCAGCCAAGTGAGGTGCTGGGTACAAACAACCAGCTACATCTCCCCAGGCTCAGGGCATCCCTCTGCTGCACCAGTGGTGCTGGGAACAGGGTGGGTGGAGGAGGATTATTTAATGAAACAAGGAAAGTAGAGGATGAGATGGGGATGGGGTTTGTTTGAATCCAAGGTCTTTAGAAGGCTGGACAGCAGGAGTGCTTCACCAGATTATGTTGCATCCTAGCTGTGTCTCATAGCAGAGCCCCATGTCCTGCCTGTAGCTATCCTAAAACTTCCCTGCTGCGGTGCCAAGAGCAGTGTTGGGGCTCTTGGCTGTGTCACTCTGTGTGTGGCACAGGGTCAGGGTGGTGGCAATGGGAAAGGAGCATGTAGCAGCTCATTTCCCAGTTCTGGAGGAAGATGGATGAGCTGGGCATGAATGTCAGCGGGAATAAGTGCTGCAAGAACATCTGCTTCTCTTTTTTGCATCTTCTACATTTTATTCCTCCTCTTCATTTTGGTTCCTTTCCTATTCTCTAGTTGCTTCATCTCACCTCCTCCTGTTCTGTTCCTCCCAGAGGAACAGCACTACCCACTGCTGTCGCTTTGCACTATGTTTTATTTTTTTCCCTTTGCATACTGCTCTGCTCCTCGCTGGTTTCCACACGTTGTGCGGCTCCTGAGCCTGCCGGAGGAGAACTGCAGCAGGGCTCCCCTCCAATGTGTCTGCCTCCTACCACCGCTCCTCTACATCTGCTGCTCCAGGAGAAGAGAGTGTCGCAGGAGAGGAGGTAGAGGAGGCAGGAGTGGGAGAGACATGAAGCATCTCTGAAGCTCGGGTGCATCCGGGCTCCCGAGCTTGAGAGCTGCATCTTGCCGCTCTGCTGGGAGCAGCTGTGGAGTGGAGCGGGGTGTGAGGACAGATGGGAGCTGAGAAGGAAGAGAGATTGCTGGCTGAGTCTAAATTCCCCCACGTCCCACCCAGGAGAAACAAAGGTACTTGCCTTGCGAGACTGAAGGGAAGCAAGAAGCCCTTTTGGGAGGCGGGCCATGATCTGCTGGGAGAGGCACCTGGAGCTGCCATGGGGCAATTCCTCAGGGCCTGAAGGCAGCATGAAATCTGGGGAGAAATAGAAATGGGAGAACTGCATGCCTGCTGCTGCAAAGCTGTGCTTTGTCCAAACCTCAGTGGGGAAGCTGAGCAGCAGTGGTAGCTCGCAAGGGAATGGCTGTCAGGGGTCATCACACAAGATCTGGGACCAGTGTAGTGTTATGTTTGCACCAAGGGCAGATTTTGCCCTCAAGTTTCTCCCTTCTCATCTATCTCTGCTTGCTTGTTTTGTTCTGTTTTGCTGTTTAATGACCATAACTAAAATTATGGGCAGAATATGATGTTGGCTGGCAACTAACTTTGCAGATTTATTGCTTGGACACTTCAGATGGCTGCAGGACCACCTCTGATTTCAGGGAACTCTTCCTCCTTTTTCAGGTTGCTTTTCTGATAAGCAGCTTTCTCCGCCTGGAAAGGCCCAAAATCCTTAGGAATCTGTAAAAACACGTGGGATTTTGTTTTGTGCCCTCCTTGCGACTTCTGAGTGCATGTTTATCCAGATATTTTGGAGGCAGCCCATTCATTAGTGCCCAGCTGCCCTGGGAATTGGCAGTTGGACAGGACACCCCTTTCTTTTGCATCCTCAAGGCTGCTGCTCCTCTCCCCATCCCCCAGTGTACATACCTTTCTGTACATCCTGAAGTTCCCTGGATTGATCTTTCCATGCCTGATAAACCTCAGGTTCAGGAACAAGCTTCCCCTGGCATTACAGCCAGGCCTATTATAGCTGTAGGTCATCATATTTCATTAATAACTGATTGATATTAATACCGCTTGGAGCAGATGGGAAGGGAGGAGCTGGAGCACTTTTTCTTCAGTAGGAATAAGATGATGGAAAAAAGTTGGAGAGTTGCTGCCTTGTACTGGCTGCAGTGGTGGAACAAGTTAGCAAGAGGCTCCATGCGACTGGATCCTGTTACTGCTTTCCTCATGTACTGACACTGTAAGCAAGTATATGGCATTTAAGCAGCATTTCTATTTTTAAAGTTCTACCCTCTTTTTCCAGTGTATTTCCCTTCCCCAACCCTCTTCCTGAATCAGGAGTTTCTGGCTACATGAAATCTGAGGCAGGGCTGCATTTTTACCCTTCATCAGAGCTTGCCCAAAGAGGATGGTGAAACTGAAAGGTCAAGGTACTTGTATGAAAATGTCGAATTACAACAGTAACTGGGGTGATAACAGTGCCCAGTGTTCTGGGCAAACAACAGCTGGGCAAACAAGTCACATTCTGTCTGTCTTGCAATAAAATTGTCTTGGTCATCTCAAATGTGTACTTTTTTTTCCCCTTCTGGTGCTTAAGTGGTTGGGAAATAATAAATGGTTGCCACTTCCCTAAGCACAGGGACAGGGCTTTTCAGTGGGGCTTCCCACTTACACTGTGAATGAAACAGGCTTGATTCATCTCACAGTTAATGTACTGTTAACATTTTTCCTAGGTTAGGTGTCACCCAGTGTTGACTCTCAAATACCATTCCAAGTTTGTGCAATGTCTCTCAAGTGCTGTATTTCAGTCGCCTTTTTACTGGTATCTGTTTTTACACCAGAAAATCTCCTTATGTCTGGGTAATTTCCTAAGAAAATACCTTGGGAGTTCATTTACTGTGTCTTGTATTTAGGCATAGGATGACTTGGTTGGTAGGCAGCCTTTTCCTGATGTTGTCCTTCCAAATCCATGTTTATAGTGACCAAAACCCATGGAAGATTCATTTTCTGGGGGATACTTTCCTTACTCTTTTTTTTTCCAGTAAGTGGGAGGATTGCCCCTTTGTGTTGTGGTGCAGAGAGGAGGATGGTTGCTGCTGCTCTGTCATTCACTGCTGGAAGCCAGGATTGGTGTCTCTGGGTGCCCCAAGAAGCTTTGTCCAGGCTTACAGGCTCTTTGAGCAGTGCAGATAACGTGGCTGCTGGTAAACACAGAGTCAGATATTTGAAGCATCTCTGTGGTTTTGGGGGCTTTTGGCATCTCCACCTGCCTATCCATGAAGGAACACTCTTGTTGTCTGGACACACAAACACGAGCTGGTTTTTCATGGCCCCTGGCAATTGTTCGCTTGCAAACACGTGGTGGAGATTTAGGATGTAACTACGGCGGTGGGGAGGAATGTGTGAAAAGAGCTTGGAGATGTCAGAGCACCTGCTTGTGAGGAGAGGGCCACGTTAGCAGAGCTGTTGGCTAGAAGTAAACAGTCCTGGCACCCTTGTTTCAGGACTTGGCAGCAGCAGGAGTTGAACCGAATCCAGCTTTACTCTCTACTGCCTGTTCAGTAAGTTGAGGACAAGGCAGATGATTAAGGAAATGTGGGGAAACTGCTACAGAAGCTTTTGGAAAGATAAGAGACTTTGGTCTCCATGTCTGACAGTCTGGCACTTCTCACTAGCATTGAATTCACATGCAAATCAAAGGCAACATCTACTCCCACAGGAAGCTTTATTAATGTACAGGCCTGCTTGCGAATCTCCGTGCTGATGAAGGTTGTGGGACTGACTTCACTCAAATTAATTTCCCTGTCTATCCTCGCCTGAGCACTGTGCAGCACCAGCAGCCTCAGCAGGGCTCCCACGCCGGCATCCAGGGATGAGCTCCATGCGGGAGCGGCACTGCCTGGAACCAGGGAAGGGGGTAGAGGTGTGAGGCTTCTTGGCTTGGATGGTACGAGTGTCCACCAGGCTGGAACTGACATCAGCAAAGTAATTCCATGAAGGCAAACTCCAGGCTTGAAGTATTTTGTGTGTGAGAGGAAGGAGGGTCAGTGTATCCCGGGCCAGCCATCTTTCTTGTACGTGTCCTGTCACGTGTGAGGAGTATGGATGAGGCTTGGAAGTGGCAAGGACAGGACTTGGTCTGAGGTAGGAGGGAGGAAAGGCTGAGCAGGGAGAAGTAGAAAGGCAGAGGAATGTGGGATCCCTGAGTTCACTGTACCACCAAGGACATGTAGCTCCTTGATGCAGATGCTCACTAAAAGCCATATCTGAGATATAAAGAACCTTCCACATCTTAAACCTGAGCTCATCTGATGCTCAGCTTTTACTGCTGTCAGTTATTTGTAAGTGAAAAGTGAAGTCTTGAGAGGAGTAATGGGAAATGCTGTTTCAAGCTGCAATCCCTGGAATGTCAGGGTGTTGCCATCTCACTTGCATCTGCCTTATTTTTTCCCTTTTTCCTGGCCGCTTGTATCCCTGGTGTTCCCTCTAGCCCACTTTTATTCTTTCTCATCCTTTCCTTCCTACCCTGCTCCACCCTCTCTGCTGGTCCTCCCCTTTCCCCATCTCTGCTCCCCGAGGTTTGCACCAGCACAGGTGACAACTAGACATGGAATGGGGTGGTGTAGATGTCACCTTGAATGGAGACCCTCACCGTGGTGGGTGTGAGGGATGTGGTGCTGTGCAGCAGGAACAGAGCTCTGGCTTTCACTCCAGCAAAGCTCTGCCAGTGCCAGCCTGTCCCCACAGCCCAGGACCCTCATTGGTGTGGGGTCAGTCGTGGAAGGGTTTATGGTGGCAGTGGCCACCCCACCAAGCTGCAGGGAGCTTCATGGCCAGCTCGAGTGTAGAGAGCAGGCATTTCTTGCATGGCTACTTGTTCTGGGAATCTTCAAAAATTTCTGGCAGCCAGTTTAATTGTGCAACCTCTCAGCTGCCAGAACGGATAGAATATGATCATATCACATGAAATGCATGCAGGGTCTGCTATAGCAACTGTATTTCAAAGAGACAACACATATGGTGACTGGTTCTTTTTGGAATAATATCTATAAGTTGATGATGTTTTATTCAAAAAGGCTGTAGCTTGAAAGGTTAGGGATGTTCTGATTGTTTAGTGTATGATTAAAGAAAGGCTTCTGTGGTTTTTTTGGCCTATTGAATCTAATTACTGGGAACTAAAATGATCATTTGATTGCACATTTACCTGGAATTATTCTTCTGCAGAGCCAGTCTTAATAATATATAATAATATGTTGCGCTTGTACTGTATAGAGCTTCTTGTCTGAGCAACTCAGAGTGCTTTACAAGTATTCATTAATTAAATAAGCCATACAACACCCCTGTTAAATAAGTGAGTGTTTGTTGCCCATCCCCTTAAGTCTTGTAGATTTTATTTCTGCTGCCTCTGCCCACCCTTGAAGATGCTTTAACAGCTAAATAAGTCAATTCAATACAAATAAGGTATTTTTTTAACCGCTCTTAGCACTTTATGCATAAAGATTTCTTTTGTTGCATTGAATTCTTTGGTAGGCTGTAAGGTTTTCTGGTTCTTGATGGTGCACCGTTGTGGGGTGGTGGCTGTATGTGTGAGCCCAGATCCGTGCCCAGCAGCTCCCTGCACCAATTGCAGGGACATGAACCAGTTCAGAGATGTTTTGGGTGCACTAAGCTCCAACCAGCTTGAAATACAAAATCTAATTTTACCTGCACCATACCAAGCTCTGCTGGAAATTGTATCCACTTTGAGAGCTTTTCTGATCCAGTGGAGACTTGTTATTAAATTGGAAAGAATTGGAAAGGTGGGCTTGTTGCCAGAGCATTATAAGGTCTCTCCTACCCACTTCTGTGGTCAGCAGTGGTGGTTCTTCAGTCCACTGAGCTGATCAGTGTCTCTCCAAAAGTGAAAAGATGGGTCTAGGCCATAAAATAACAAGGTTTTACTGGGGAGGGGTGGGGGGGGTTGGGACTCAAGTTTGCAGACCTTGATATCAAACCTTTCCCAGCAGTTCTGCGCTGAGATTAAACACTCTGCAACTTGAAGGAGCAAGTGAAACCTGAAGCATATCTGACTTCTTAATTAAATAGGTATTAATTAAATCACTCAGAGAACATACACAGTAGGAGTGGGGAAGGCTTTTTCTCTCCTTCCATGTAGGCATCTTGCAAAGGGACTATTTTTCTTGTTTTACATTAATGAAGTCTTCAGCCTTCCCACTTTTCCACCTACACATGTACTGAACGTCTCCAAGGAGACCAAGGAGGCCCGGGTCCGGTGCTGGTGAATCCTCCGGGAGCAGCAGGCTGGGGTCTCGCCAGCAGAGCCTCAGCTGTGCCACAGTCTGTCTTGCAGGGATCATCCTTGCTGTCCCCTGGCTGGGGAGCTAGGAGGGAGCCAGGGCAGGGACTTGCTCCTCATCTTTTCCTCTTTTATCTCCTCTTGCTTTCTTTTCTCCACCTGATGGAGAAATCGGGCCTTGCAGAGCAGTGGGCTCCAGTGTTGAGGGACTCTTCCCTGCTTTGCATGACATTTTGCAATAATTCCCCCTCATCCTGCCTGCTCATGCTTTCAGGGTCACGTCCCTTGCCCCTCCACTGTCATACTGTTCCCTCTACTGCTGTGTCCCCTCCAAGTGAGTCCCCACAGCTGGTCCACTGTGAGCTAACAGTGATTTTCATAGGCTCACAGAGTATCCCGAGCCGGAAGGGACCCTCAAGGATCATCAAAGTCCAAGTCCTGGATTTTGGTGAGGTGAAATGCTGTCCCTGATTTTCTTTTCATTCTCTCCAGCTCCTTGCAGCTTTCTTGCACGGCTCTGTCTGCTGCTGCCTCCCCTCTTTCTCCCACCATGGCCTTCCAGAAGCTTCTCTGATGTTCTCTGGTGCTCAGGGGAGCAGACAGTGATATACGACTGCCCTCTTCTATAAACCCAACCTGATCCACTGGAGAGGAGGAAAGCTGAAAGCACAGGAGCCTGCCCATTAGTGAGGAAGGCTGTGAGCTACTCTATGGAGCTCACCACCAGGATTCCTGCGGTTACTTGAGGCTCCCACCCAGGAGGCAAACATCAGCTGCTGCTGTTTTTCTCCGTAGTCAAAATGGGAAATCAGTGTTGGGATATCACCCCCCATTGCATGCAAGGTGTTACTTTTGTGGAAGCCACTGCTTTCCTCAGTGGAGGTGCATCAGGAGTGGAGCGGTACCCCATGACCAGGGATTCCCTTGCCCCTCTGCTGTTTGTGTGGCTCCCTGTGTCCTCTTGGCTGTGAACTCAATTCTCCAACCTCTTTTGTCCTACAGGCTCTCCAGGTGGCACGACAGCTTCTCCTGCAACAGCAGCAGCAGCAGCAACAGCAGCAGCAGCAGCAGCAGCAAGTTAGTGGAATAAAGTCTCCGAAGAGGAATGACAAGCAGCCAGCCCTTCAGGTAAGGGGGAGCCTGTGAGCCTCTGTGGGGGTCTGGGGCTTATAAAAGCTGAATAGATGCATTTTCCTTGCCAACGCTGGAAAGGAACCTTCAGGAGCTTCCTCCCTGTGTCCACAGAGTGGCTGTGGCTGGTGTAAGTGGCAGCAGGATTGATGCTGTGTGCTCTTAAAAGTCCCACCTATGGCATATTTACAAATCGTGAGCGTGTGCTTTTATTAGCATCTGGTAGGGTTGGATCATGACAAAATGGAATAGCTTGTGTTACTCTGTCAGTGTGCATAGGAGATTTGCATTAACATTTCTGTTTGATTGCTGTTCCATTTGTAGTCTGTGTTCACTCAAACCGTTGATTTGCTGTGTCAAGGATATTGGGAAATACTAGGATATCATATCATTGGTGTGTTTTTTCCCCTTTTATTGTCTGCTGATTTGTGGACATCTTCAGAAATAAAATCTAAATATTAGAGGGCTTTGTGCTGTTATGAATTCAGAGAGCTAAAACCAATACAGCATTCCCAAACAGAAGATGTATGCACACATATGGGGCTTTAGAGTACATTCTGCTAGTCTTGTGGGATAAATCATGGGGAGTTAAAGACAAGAAAGACCTATTAGGTCATGTATCACAGTTTCCTTTATTTTATTTTATTTTTTTATTTCTATTCTAGTGCTAGAAATCCCAAGTGATGGTGGGACTGCTATTATTTTCCTTCAGATAGTTTTCCATAACAAAGCACACACTCAGGAACTTTCCACTTTAATTCCATCCTCTTGCTCCAAGTAATACTGCTTGTATAAATACTGAGTCAGTCCCTTGCCTTGCCTCGTGTTCACACGCCTCAAACATCTGAGATACTAACATGTACTTGCCAGTTTTGGCAAATTATATGTATCTAGTTCTTTATGTATTTCGTAAACTGGCACTTCCAGACCCTTGACCGCTTTGCTGGTTTGCAGCTGGTTATTGCTTTTATTACTGCTCTCTGCAATTGCAGCATGTCAGTGGGTTTTTGATAATAAGGTCCTGAATGCAGCAGTTCAGCTGCAGTTTCACAAAGCCCTGTAGCTGGGATATTTATCTTATCTTGTTCTTCTATATCTGATGCTACAGCCTCTGTAGCCCCAAATTCTTTCCGGATTTTTTTTTTCCCTCTTGTTGTCATAGCACGTTGTCAAACTCATGTCTGTTTTGCTCTTTCTACTTCTTTTTTTTTTTTTTTTTTTTTTTTTTTTTTTTTTTTTTTACTATCACCATGAGCTCTCTGACAGCATTGCTGCTTCTCTTGCCTTTTATATGCGCTTCAGATTATTTTCCTACAAAAATACGGATGCTAGGCTCTTAAATATGTAGTAGAATATGGAAGGTAAAGCCAACATTGCTAGAGGCCTTGACAGTAAAGTGAGAGGGCTCGATTCTGTGGTTCTTACCCAGATAAAGCTGATGGGCACTTCAAGGAGAGTTTTTCCTGAGTGAGGAATAGCTGTTAACTGCAGCCCTTGGCCCAGCGTGGACAACGTTGGGCTTTGGTGTAGTGATTTCATCTTCAAAGCATTTTGCAAATACTAATCTCCAAAACATCCCCAGAAGGAAAGTCTGATAAGTAAGTAGCATTATCCCAGTTCTGGACTGGGAAACTGAGGGATGCAGGTTAAGCAACTCACTTAGGATCACAGAGGGACTTGGGTTTAGAGGTAGGATTAAGATTCATGAGTTCCTGGCTCCCACCCCTGTGCTCCGGCTGCTGGACAACACCTCGCGCTTTACAGCCGGGCTATTATTCTTTTGGAAAGTATGAAGCATTTTGTCATTGGGCAAATATACGTTTTATTGGCAGCGTTGAGAGCCATAATCCAAAGCGTTACATTAATGCTTTCAAAAATATTTTATTTGGTAAATCCATAGCTGATCCATATGCCTTTTAATAGACTCTTCCACTGGGGACATTTTTAATGAGAGATTGTGCTGGCTAGGTCCAGTGTCAGGTACTAAAAGAAGTGCTTTGTTGTGCAGATGTCTTAAGAATAGCTCCAGAGGATGAAATATGACTGTGTTGACCTTTCAGCTGTGAGCTTATTTGTCAGGATTCAAATAAGTTGAAAGGATCAAACCAAACAGTTTCCGTAGTCAGACTGGGAATTGTGTTGCAGAGGTCAACAGTGAAGGCCACATCGTGGATTCCATAACATAGCCAATTGTTGGTACGTATTAAAGTACTGGAGCAGCTCCTGCAGTCAGAGACACAATTAAAATTCTAATTTATTAATGTATACAGAGAGCTGGCCCAGCCTGTCACTCACTGATTCAAATGACTGCCCAGTCTTTTTTTTTTTTCCCCCCTTCTCACTCCTGGTGCTTTTGCGGTCTGAAACATACTGGAAGTCCTCTCGGATGTAACACCCCCAAGTGCATCCCTGTAATGAAAATCTGTTTCTGAAAGGAAATGGTGCTGCTGGGGGTAGAATTTTTGAGTAAAACTGCAGCCACACAAGCACCCATAACCCCTAAAGTCAGATGGGGCCATGCTGACGAGGTGATAGCCTATTGCTGACCATACATAGAATAAATATCAAGGGTGGGGGAACTGTGCCGGTTTTTTGTTTAAATAATGAACAAGTTGTCTTAGGGCTTCACTTACGAAGATAAATGCCTCATTCAATAGCCACAGCAGTTAGCAGTCACCTGGGTGTTTTTTGTGACAAACAGGCTTCGTGTATAACAAGAGCACCGTAGGTGTCGCTCATTCCTGCAGCGCTTGGCGAGAGCACTGGTGAGCAGCGCCCAGCACGAGTGCTGGGGAGCTGTGCATGGAACAGGGAGGGATGCTGTCTGCCTGGGCTGCAGCTTCTCCCACTAAAATACTCCATGGCCCTGCCTGCCCCAGGAGGGGAGGCCAGTACTGGGGCTGGAAATGTCCCCTCTAAACCCCACCACCAGAAATAGATGCAGAAGATTAATCTGACATATACTGCATAGCTAATCTGTTATCACCTCATGGATAATTTCCTCTATTCCTTCTTTATTCCCTGATTAAATAGAAAGTTACTTTAATATATCCCAGCATCCTGCAGCCACACTGGGACATGGTGTCTCCAGTAGTTTAAATGACAGTGGGCTCCTGCAGTCTTATTGGGGGGTCTCTTGATCTTGGCAGCTCTACCTGGAGATCTGCTTTTAGCAAATCGTGAGATACTCAGTGTGTAAGAACTTGGACACAGGACTGGAGATGTGCTCTGCTGATAGCTGAAAAACCCCAAATCTCCAAATACACGATGACTCACATTTTGAGCCTATCGCACACTGCCGTGGTTTAGATTTGGCAGTGACCTCCAGTTTCGCAGCCTGATGACACAAACAAAAGAAAATTGAAAGTTAAGAAATGGATTTAATAACCAGCAGTTGGGGAAAGAACATAAAAAATATCAGTCCCACAAAAATTACTGGAAGTGAAAAAAAAGACTAAAAGCTGTTTGATAATATATTTGCCATAGACATTGGATTTCCTTGAGTCTGTGAAACAAATAATTTAACAGACAAGGTATGCTCAGGATTTTGAAAATGTGCACATTTTTCCTCGCCAAGATAAATTTATCTGTATTAATAGATGTATTGATTAAAATTTGCAGCTTTAATTGCCGATGCTCTTACCAATTATTCATTTTGGTTCTTCAAGCATTTTAGTGGCTGGCAAGAGCACACAGATTGGAAACAAATCAAGAGACACATTTTTCTCCCAAGAAAGTAAAAGTGCATGTGTGTTTTGGCAATACTAAAAATACAATTTTTTTTTAAAGACGTAAATGTTGTGTGTTGCATTGAGCTGGAAGTTGGATACTGGACTGAAAACAAATTTAGGATCAGTGTCAAATCAGTATCTCACATTTTAAACCCATCACTTGACATTTTTTGTGTGATTCAATGAGATTTCTTGTCTGATCATTACCCTGCATGTTTGGAGAGAAGAAATTATTGGGATGGAAACTTTTGTTTTTGCCTGACAAAACAAAAAAAAAAAACAAAAAACTCCCCTTTAAGTCACAGCCAAGAAAAGAATTTGGGTTTGGTTTAAATTCTCAGGGTGAGACTGGAGGAGGCTGAGAGGACAGAGCTGTCCTCGCCTTTGCATACCGCTGCTTTTTAAAGCAGCCTTTTGGCTGGGCTTTTGTAGAATTTAATTTGCATGCTGTATTATCTTAATATATCTTTCCAGTATCTTGAGAAATAGAAGAGGGCGAGAGGAAAAAAAAGAAATCACTGTAGCCTGATGTTGGGGACCATTATTATTGTTTTTTTATGAAATTAGAAATCGTTAGTTTGACAACGCAATAAACACCGAGAGGTGAAGGGCAGGGTATGCTCCATTTCACTTGGAGCACACAAGTCTCAGTTATGTTGTCTCAGGTTTTACACCCAGGGAACCGTCTTTACATAGTGGTGAATTTAACAACTGGCAGAGAAATTGTCTCAGCTGATAATTTGGCAGAAGAAGTAAATTTGCAAACGTATTTATTCTATTTGTATGAGTATCTCTCTGTTTCACTCTTTAATACAGGAATTGATCAGAATTTGGCCTCAGTCAAGCCAATGGGAATTTTGGCACTGACTCAGCTTGGGTCAGGATCTTGCTTCTGCAGGGTTTGAAGTTTGCCTATGAAAATTTCACTTGAATCTTTCATTATGTTTTTGATTTTGGAAATTAGCAAAGTTGAATTTTGCTGGTTTCTACCAAAGAACCCCTTAGTTCTTATTTATTTTTCACCCCTAAGCCCAATTATAAGTGTTAGTCAGTTCTCGGAATGTGTCTGTGAAATGCAGACATCATCCACCCCACAAACAGAGCAAAATCTGAGTCAGATCCTCAAAATTACATGATCAGCTTGAAAATTTTGATACTTAAGGGTTTTTTTTCATTCTACCTATAGGCCTTTTTTGCTGCCTTTTTATATTTTTAAAGCATTTATTATTCCGTTTTTCCAGCTTTTTAGACTGAGCAGCAAGGTGACAAATATTTTTTTCTTAAAAGGAGCCTGTGATTATCCTGTAATATCATAATTCAAAAAAATGAAGCTTCTAGGAAAATAGCAGTATATTGGGAGAGCTGGAAGTGTGAGGTACTGTCAGCAAACATGATTATTCTCATTTTATAGCCATGTAAACCTGACAGAGAAATATTAAGTGACTTGCCCAAGGTTGGAGAGCCGCAGGCCCTCAGTGGTGTTGAGGTGTGCAGCTCTGCTGGGATATTTGGGAGTTTGGCATCTGACTGTTGGAAAGAAGTCAGTCCCGAGGGGCAAAGTAGAAGCCAGGATTCCTCATTTTCAGCCCTGTATCTTGTTAGAGCTTCCAAAGTATCATTTTCTTGCAGGTTTTCTGCTTTGACATTAAGCATTTACAGAACAGGTTTATAAAAACTGTGATTTCTGCCCAGGTTGGGAGCGGGGATGTGGGTCGGGCAGTGCCAGAGCCTGAACGTGCCTTACCCACCTCAGGGAAGGGGAAAACAAATGAAACCTTCCTGACTGGTCAGAAATGTGTAAATTGCTGACAAAATGACACATGTAATTAAGAGTGCTCCTGCCATTTTACCTTGTGGTTTACACCTACAGTGTTGAAAAAAGAGAGTGACTCCCACCTCGCTAATTACCATTATCACTGAAATGGTAGGGTTTGAGTCATTAGTTCCATGTGCATTTAATTAGAGGAAGGCTGAAATTGGATTTAACTTATTACTTTTTCATGGATCACTTTCTTGTCATCACTTCAAATTGGATTGCAGCCCCAGGTAACTAATTATGAGCGCCACAGGATCAAGAGTGAAAAAAAGGTAATTAGGAATAACACTGTTGGACCCTTGCTGGTAGTCCACTTGTGCTTGGGAAGAAATGAGAACGGTATTTTGTAGTATTACAGATTAGGGAGTTAAAGGTATGTGCTGCTGCCAGGAATGATGGGAGACTGCCCCCTCCCATAGCGGTTTATATGATGTACAGCTGGGTTGAAGATGTTATAGCGACATGGTTCCACAATCAGCTCCTTAATACCGAGATTAAACTTGTAAAAGCAACAGATTGGTTGTAGGTATGAGGCATCTCAACAACCAGGGAGCCAGGGGTCCGTCCGTGTGTGATTGCACGGCGCTGCCGAGGCACGCGCGAGCCGCGGCACCGAGCGCTGTAAGTACAGCGAGCCAGAATTGATAACAAATTAATGAACATATTAATGAGCCGAAAAGATCGTTCACATCCGACAGGGAGATATATCAATCAGGAGGACAGCAGCGAGCCTGATGATGTGGGGATGTCAGGGATTGAGCCTGCGTTGCTGCCGTGATAAAATCGTGAAATCAGGACCTCGCTTCTCTTTTGTTTGCTGGAGAGGTTTCTTTTTGTTTTGCTTTTTGTGGGCAAGGCTCGCTTGGTTGGATTGTCCCTCTTTTTTCTTTTTTGATCTTGGAGATGTGATTGCCAAGTTCTGCTTTCTTCAGAAAATACTTTAAAACAAATTGTTTTATTTCCATGTGCAGAACAGAGTTCAGAACTGCAAGTAATCAATTTTATTGACACAGACTGGAAAAAAAATGTTGATGAGAGTTCAAGGATGTGAAAGGATTGAAATTTCAAAGTACCTAACACTGAGTGTAGGAAAATTTCAGAAGTAGTTTCATTAAGCAAAGAAATCTATTGTGTGAGGATCTGTAAGAGGAAAATCTGCTCTAGGACCTAATGATATTACAAGGAGGTTACAGCAGCTGATTTTTGCCTTTAGAAGAGGAAAAGTTTCCTAATTTCTCCTAGTAGTGAATCACACAGTTCAAAGGCTAGCACAATTTCCTTAAGTTGTTTAAAATGGCTTTTAATACTCTGTTAATGTAGGCAAATATTTGTGACTCAGTGTTGGGTAAGTGCCGCTTGCTCATTATTTCCTGATGCAAAGCAAAGGGTCGGAAATTCTGTGAACACCACGCAGAGAGATGCTAAAGAGACTTAAGTGTAACAAAATTCAGTTACAGAAATTAAGTCTGTCTCATTTACTTGACATTACAAAATAAATCTTGAGATTAAAAGGTATTACCTTTAATACAGAAAAAGAGAATCTCCTTTAATACATCTCAAATTGATTTACAATTTTTATACATAATATTCATCTGCGGTTGAAAAGGGGGCAACCTAAGGTCGAGTGATGTAGTGTTTCCATTTTTCCATATGAGTCTTACTGTGTGTGATAAAAGCAAACTCCTTTATTTTGTCAGTCTGCAGGAATTTCTGATGAAGTGCAGGGGTCACTTTTCTGTCAATTTGAGTAGGCAGCATTTTTGAACTACTGTTTTTTTCCCCCCTCCTACAAACTGTGGCCCCGATCTGACACACGCACGCACACACACACACACACTTAGAGTGCTGCAATCTGCAACTTATTAGTGCGCAGTGCTGGAGCCTGTCCAGTGGTTAGAAAATTTCCTGAAGCCTGGAATAACAGCAGTGGGTGCAAGTGCCATCGAACAGAAGTGACAATGAGGGGCAGTCCGGCCCGCCTGGCGTGATGCCCGGGCTGGAAAACCAGCTGAGATAGTCAAATGCAGGAAGATTGACGCGGTGCATCTGGGAAATGCTCAAAAAGTTGGGTTCTTGAAAAAATTACCTTCTGTGATCGTAAGACATCATCTGTTTTCCTACAGAGATTGTTTATAACAGGGTTTTCAAGCACTTGTCAAATAACCAGGAGTGAAGGAAACAGGCTAAAAATCTCTTACCGTTCAGATGAGTCCTGGTGTAGTTGGAAAAAAACAAACTCCTGTCACAGAGATCCGCAGCTTCCCAAAGCAGAGGGAGCCTGGGAGAAGGAGAAAAGGAAACTCTTAGTCAAAAACAGCCCAGCAAGCAATGGGCTGTGGGTTGGGGAAGGTGGTGCTGTCGGGCTGATGGCAGTGCTGGCACGGCGAGGTGAAGTCATACCTAGAAACTGTTATGTGTGGTGCTTAGCTTTTGTTACTGAGCTGTGATATCATGGGCAAAATATTATAAACATAGCATGGCTATAGCTTGCTTGTGTAACAAAAGATCAGGAACTTTTATTAAGTTTGTTTTCCTTGTCATATTGTAAAAATTTATTATGTGTACTGTGTATATTAGAAACAGATTTGGGTAATTCTGTCTAAATGAAGTCATCCCAGCTATTTCCAGACTGTCTGTTTTCGGTTGTGAATAATTTTCATACATCAAATGGTTGTCATACTTAGTAGCTCTCTACATTTTAAATAGGACATATCCCGTTTTGAACTTCCAGGGACTTCAGATGCCTCTCGGCTTTGAAGGTTATTTTGTTGCAGGAATATTTTAAAGAGTGGCAGGGCAGGGAGTGCTGGAGGAGTCGCTCGCCTTCCTGCAGCAAAATAACAGGTTTGTCACAACTGCAGTAGTACTTGTGGCTTTCAGCAGCACGCGCTGGGAAAAGCTTGCCAGATACCTATTTCAGCTTGTCCCTTTGTGTTCACACTTTGCAACAAATATGTTAAAAAAACACTAAAGGAGAAGTACTGTGTATCAAAAATCTCCGATAAAAGAATTCTCTCAAGGAGTACATGCTGCTGCTTTTTTTTTTTAACAGACGTGTGAAACAAGTTAATGTTTAAATGTTTAATGTTTTAATTTGAATCATAGACTCATCTACATAGCAGCTAAGTTACTGTGACTTTTTTATTTTTTTTTTTTTAATCCTCAAGGCAAAGTTTCTTTAGTCAGAATGGGGAAGTGGTGGTGTTCCTCACACACTGACTGAGATGAGTTTGCACTGGGGGAGTGTGCAGTGATGAGCACAGAGCAGAATTTTGCCCTGAAACTGTCAGCTTTGCCAGCAATACTTGGATTTACAGCAATTTGTTTAAAAAGAAAGGAAAAAAAAAAAAAAAGGCAGGACAGAAAGAAAGAAGGCATTTTGATCTGGCTTGCTGGAGTGGAGCAAAGCAGCTGTTTGCCTCATGTGTTTAAATCTCTAGAGCTAATATTGAAGTTTCAGGGCAACAAGTGCAACATAGAACAAGTAGAAACTAAACCCAGGGAAACAAATGGAAATGCTACTTGCATGTGGCTTTGGAGCTTGACAGTTTTACAGCTGTGTCGTCAGGTTGGCAAAATATTTGGTGGTGTGTGCAATGAAAAGGCTGTTGTGTTGCCGAAATGTTTTTGTTTGCCTGATAAGTGTAATCTGCCTTTTATACATTACTGATCTATTTAAGGTGTAACATTAATGGTGCATAATCTCAAGTCACTGAAAGCCTGGAAAATTAAAGTAGACTGAAAGCACAAGAAAGAAATGTACTTTGTGTCAGGCTGAAGTTTGATGAAGCATGGAGAAGATGGAATAGATTATTAAATAAACTTTAGGAGGAGATGGAAAAAGCACTGAAATATCTCATTTTGAAAGGAATTAGTTTACTTGATTATATGCAACTGTATCACACTCAGGAAAGTATAAGACAAATGAAAGCAAAACAAAATTTAATTGAGCTATTATTTTGCAGACTTTGGCTCCGTTTCAGACAGCCTAATCAAATTGCACTTTGCTCAAATAACTAATGTTAAATGCAGTCTACCAACAGATGTTTAAACAGAGACTAATTGGAAAATCTACATCCTGGGTTTAGCATGTCTAGCTGAAAAAGTTTTGAAATTGCTTTGGAGCGGGGTAGGAAGATGACAGGAGGAGCTCAGGTAGTGATGGGTGCTGGAGAGGGGAACCAGGAGACAGTGACACTCATGTTGGAGCTGATGAGGTCACCAAGGCCACCGAGGTCACTGGTGCTGTAGTTTGGTACCACTGGCCCCTCAGAAAGTTTCTTCCATCGTGTTGCATCATGAGAGCCACGTTGCAGCTGCGTTACTCATGCCATGTGCCAGCGTGCATGGAGTACATAATGCAGCGGAGCACAGGGATTGAGGGTGGTAAAAGCAGTACAAATTATCAAAGCTCAGTGCTTCCTTGCCAGTTCTGTCACTGTCTGATGTTTTTTAAGCATTTACAGATTTAAGTTATTAACCTGTGGTTTATCTCATTGCTGGGCCTTTTATGACACATCAGTGCATCCATGTGGACCTCTTGGGTGGGTTGCAGCACAGGACCACTTGGTTGAGTTGAACAGCTTGGGCCAGATTTGTCCTGGGTTTAAGTGACAGCTATCCAGGGTGTATGCTGGAGTTGAGGGATCCCACTGAGATGGATATAGCTGCCTACAACTGATTTTTCTTTCAAATCAGTTTTACACCAAAGTCACTCTAGTAGCAGGAGTTCCTGGGAATGTTCAAGGCCAGGCTGGATGGGGTTTGGAGCAACCTGGTCTAGTGGAAGGTGTCTCTGCCCATGGCAGGGTGCTTGTAACTGGATGAGCCAGAAGGTCCCTTGCAACCCAAACCAATCTGTGAGTCTCTAATGATTCTTTTTTGGTTTTGGGCATCTTGTTGCTCATCAAAACTCTGGGTGAAAGAGTTACTTGTCGTTAGCCTCCTGGACTTTGAGCAGTGTCAATTGAGCAGGTGCAGTGCACATTTCCACATTAGCTTGGAAAATTTTATGCCAAGGACTTTGCTGTCCTTGGAACCGGTGTTTTGTGCATTCAGATAGGTAGGAATGGAACTGAAAGGAATCAGGGTCTTTTTGTGAAAAAGGCAGAAATCAGAAACACTTGTGAAACATTTCCCATCTTTCATTGGGAAAAAAACCTACACCAAACCCCAAAAAGAATGCAATTCCTTTGGCTAACACTTAATAGCTCAGATAAACATCTGAAGCAAATCTGTTGGCAGATGCCAAGCACCAACCTAGCCCAGTAGTTCATGGCTAGAGTGCAAATTTAATAATTTTAATCCTGTTTATTTTGCTTACAAGAACGGATGCATGAGGATGGTTGATGGTTAGTCACTGTTGTCAGTGGACACATGTTAAGTTGATGAACCTTCCCTGTCCATCCCAACACGAGCTGTTTTTGTGTCAAGGCCTGTTGCCATAAGCTGGTTTGTAACCCAGACCTTCATTTCATGTCTTCAGGGGATGGTTCCTGTGAGATAAGAATGAAATGCAACATGATGAGTGATCCATGAAGTGTATTAGAGAGGCCCTTCTGGCTCTCACAAAAGTTTGTCCACTGTTGTCTAAGGGCAGTGACTCCTCAAGTTAATTCTGATGTTATGTGCACTTAATAAGCAGTATGTAATGGGGAGTAGCCAATCTGTAAGAAAAATAATAATGTACGTATAAATAAATAAATTTCCAATTTTACCGGTTGGAACTCTAGAAAAGGCAGATTATATTTTATGGCTTGTAAACATCAGGACAGATATTTCAGGAGAACTGCAGACAGCTGTAATTTTGTGAATGTGCACAAATTACTTGGAAAACAAATATTCCTCTGCCTACACAGCTGTATTCACAACTGTGGACCAGAATGCCTTTTGCATGATGCTCACGCCTGGTTCTGTGGAATATAATATGCTCAAATGAAGAAAATGTGATTTAAAAGTGAAGTCAGAATTAATACTTGCTGTGAAAACCTGTATTACTGGCTGAGGTGTTGGCACAGGAGCAGATAAACCACTTGAGGAAAAATGAGAACTAACCAGGACGTTTATTTGTACTCAGATCAAGACCTGAATGCTCAAACTTCTGTAAGAGAGATGAACGTGCCTGTGTCTTGCAGAGATGCCTCATGCTGTCTGTGCTACCCTGCAGGGTAAACACGGAGCTGGATTTGATGGTTAGAGAGGTCTGCAGGACTGCATCAGGTCACCCATCAGGAGAAGGGGTGTGGGAAGGAGGTGGGGACTCCCCTGGCTTCACAGAGGCTGTGAATCCCAGAATTGCCCAGCCCTTTTCTCCCCAGTTACCTGCACCCAGGTAGATTTGCAGAACACAACTGGGTTTATTTGTGTGCTTGGCAGTTCCTTCTGTTTGTCCTTTTCCTGTGTGATAAGGAGTTCCTACAGGAAGGTATGAATAACAGGAGAGAAGTCAAAGAAAATCCCCCAAAGTAAAAACAAAGCCAAGCAAGGAGTAAAGCACGAGCTGGCAAGAGCCAAAGGCCTGGCATTGATTTTACTTTCAGCTTTGGTGTTTATTCAGAGGCTGTGGATACAGGTTAACTTCCTTGGCTCAATATTTATTGCTGTGTTACTTGCCATAAACTGGAACAATGAAGGCTTTGTTGATTGGGTTCAGAGATTGTCCCATTTTATTCTGTCTCCTGCATCCCCCCCTCTCTATCTGCAGGTTTTAAGCAGTTTATTTTAATTTCAGATTTCTCACCCTCCGTGGTGAATTGCTGCTGTGCCACCGGCAGCAGCACTTGAGGGACTATTGTTCATCTTTTCAAAGTGTTGGGAGCACACAGCAGAGCCATTAGCTCCTGTGAAGCTTGACCTTCCTTGATGATATCACACTTTGCAGATTCAGAGCAGGATAAACATTTTAAAGGAGAGGGGAAATATCAGACAGGTTATTTTTCATCAGAAAAGGTTGTAGAAATTTCCTGCGCAAGAGTTAAAAAGTAAAAAGAAAAAAAAAAAGCCATAATGGCACTAGTTACCTTTCTGTTTGACAGCCATCAAAGATGTGTCCAGATCAATTAATAGGAGAGGGAATATCTCCTTGCTGTTAACCATGCTGACCCTTGAGCAGACAGTGGAGCAGAAAATCAGTGAAGTCACAGTGCAGTGAATGATGACTGTACTGATTTTCTCCTAATTTAGCAATGGCAGTGATTTCAGTGCTGTTAGGAATGGGCCCATCCTGGACAGTTTCTCAGGCTTCAGTGTTTGGAAAGTGCCCCGAAGGTATTGGGGATTTCTCTCTGGAATAGGAGCATTAACATCATGCAGAACATAGTTCAGATATTTTTAAATCACGTTGTCAGCAACTGCCACTGCAAGGGAAGGTATGGTTCTGACTTGCATCACTGTTATTTTTACTTGGAAAGTGTGCTCATTTTGAGTCCTTCACTCAGCTGTGTCTACCCAGAGGAAAAACAAACCAATTTCTTCTGGGAGAACTCAGCAATGGTCACAAGGCCAGCTGCAAAATTGTGGTGGTGGTTTGTTGCTAATTCTGCAGGAGTGAGTGGAGGGGACCACCCTGTCCTAAATAAAAAAAGGGGAAGAAAAACAAAACAAAAATAATTTTAAAAAACCCTTTCAGTTTTTAACTTTGATTTTGTTTAAAAAAAAAAAGAAAAAAGGCAGTAAACAGCCTTTGTTCTTGCCCAAAATGCTGTAATAATTACTGGGGTAGGTTTTCCATTCCTGTTGCTTTTGCCTCACACCTGTAGGGAGCCTGCTCTCTTGCTTCTGTGCTTTGCCACCGCAGTACTTTTATTTGAAAACACGAGGAAATTCAATTTCCTCAGCCGCCTCTGGAGTCGGGGCAGTTTTGGCGACAGAAGAGTTGCAAATGGCTCGTGTGTGAGCAGTTTGGGATGGAGCCGCTCGCACGGGGCCATGCTGAGGTGCAGGAGAGGGAAGATAATTGTAAATGTTCTGCTGGGGATCTGATTGACAGCTTATTGTCTGCAGGCAGTGAGTAAAGAATAGGAAATGAGTTAAGTGTAGGGGATCTGGCAGGCTGCAGGCTCTGCTGATGGCGGCTGCTGCACCTGGCCAAGCACCCCAGGCTCCCAAACCAACCGTGGCAGCCCTCTTTCCATGGCACCCCCAAAGAGACATCCCTCTGTTAGTCCAAAATGTGTGTCAGATGAGGCCATGTCTCATTGCTGCTGCTGGGACAGCTGGGGTGCTGGGGGTGGTCTCAGCCCCTGTGTTGGGGTGACCCTGTTCAGTGTGTCACAGCAATTTTCACTGTGTGTCACAGTGTTTCCGACCCATTAATGTCGGGGGACAACAGGGATGTCCCATGGAACTGCTGGGTGCCTGTGGTTCAGAAGCAGAGCAAGACAAGGAAACATCTCCCCAGCTCAACAAATTTGTAATCATGAGGTCTCCTTGGTAGTTTTACAGTACCATAATATCTGGGGCCAGTTATGTGTGTTTTAAAGTTTTCATTATCCCACTTTTTTCCCTGGAGTGATGCATGCCCTCAGGTGCAGCTGCCCACAAGAAGTCCCCAGTGAGCACTTAAATATCACAGAACTGCACGTGCTGTAGATAGAAATAGCAAACACAAATACTCCATCCCCAAAATCTGTCTGATTTTTATCTCCTTGCCTATGTGCATTTAAGAAAAAAAGAAAAATCCCAGCTTTGCATTGTTAGTATAGGCTTCTGAGCCAGATTGTACTACAGAGCACACTGATGTGTCTTCCCCTGAGGTATGGAAAGATCTATGTGTGCTAAGCAGGTGTTTTCGTTTGTTTAATTGGAGCTGAGTTTAGCACAATATTACAGATAAATGAATTACACATGTTCAGTAATTCATAGAAAGTGAGTGTTGTTTTGCTTAGGCACTTGTCTTCGCATCCAGGTTTGCAGGGAGAGCGTGCTGGCAAAGCGGACTGTGGTCTTTTAAAAACAAAAAAAAATGTGTGTGCTTGAGCAGAGCCTGACCTCTGGTTGCTAAAACAGCAGTAACTATTTCACCTTTGTTTAAATCGTAACATTTTAAATTTAAATAGTATCCTGTTTTGACAAACTACAAAACCACAGGTCTGAAAAAGAAGCACACAAGGACTGTGTCAATAGTTGGTGGCATCTCTGGGCAGGAAGTTTTGGGGTGACACACGCTGGTCGTGACGACACCAGGGATGGAGAGACCAGGGAACCACCCAAAGGCTCTGGAGCTTCTCTGGTGTGCAGTGCCCAGAGCAGTGAATGCACCTGGTGATGACTGGTTTGCTTTTACCTGTGGTTTTTGCTATTAGTTCCTTTTTCCATCTCACTTTTTATTGGGCTTCCCAGGCTCAAGCTGCAGAGACACTGCAGGGTATCAGTTCCCTCAGCTCCTTGTCACGGCTGACAGGTTTCTCAGCAGCAGGACAAGATCCCTGAATCCCAGGAAAGCCTCCCTGCCAGGAGGAGCACAGAGGATGTGCTGGCCCTGCTCTCGTAGGGGCAGCAAGCGAGAGCCACGGGCAGCTCAGAGGTGCTGCCTTTCAAAGGATGAGCAAAGCTGGTTGCTTCTTCTGGGAGTAGTCCCAGCCCTTGGCCAGCTTCCAGATGGATAATTCAACTTACCCGAATTTCCTCTGCAGATTCAATTGTAAACTCTTTCCTTGCTCTCCCCTGCCAGCGCTGTGTGTAACTGTGCTGCGCAGCGTTAAACAACTGTCACGTGCAGCTCCACAGCCCGTGGAGTCTGAGGCACGGCAAGTAAAAGGTTGTTTCAGAACTTGTGCTGAACTCTAGGGAAGGTATTGTTTGTGCCTTTTGAGAGCGTGCAGTACTTTGGAGCAAGCTTTTGCATTAAAGGTGTGGTTGGAGTGTAGGTCAGTGCTGGCAGTGTCAGCACTTCAGGCTGATTATGAGAAGTGACTGATTCAGGGACATTCTCTCTTGTCCCTGAATCAGTCATCATCCTCACCTTCAAGTCTCCTGAAAAGTGAAATTAAGGCTGTTTAGCTGCATTCTTCATTCATCTAGGAATTAGTACATGCATCACCTGTAGAGACCTTGTGTCTATTAATTCCCACCCACCAGCAATAGCTTTCCACCAGCCTCCTGCCAGGTCACTCCCCTCTGTGGGCTACAACAGAAGGGTCTTTTATGGCAGGAGCTGCACTGACAGTAAAACCAGCAGCCCTGGCCCACACAGGTACCCATTTGGAGCTGTGCCTAGCAAAACCTGTATCCTAGGATGGATCCAGCAGGGCTTGGCGCATCAGCCTGGCTTTTTAAAGGAAGCCAAAGGCACGAGGGGAGGTGGTCTGTGATCTGGGAAGTGCTGCTGAATCCTGCGGGTTAAGTGGAACCACCACAGTAAATCACAGTTGAAAGTGAATTGGAAGCATTTAAAACTGTTACTTCTTTGAGGCTTTTCCTGCTGCACACGTTGGTATGGGATTGTTCTGCAGGAGGTTCGTGGGGAATTAATGTGTGTCCAAACCCGGCAGCAATCTCGGAAGGTTTGTGGTGGTGTAATCTATAAACTTTTAATTATATAGAGAGCTGAGTAAATAGCTTGCAATCTCTTTAAACTCTTTGTTCATGAATGTATATTAAAAAGTGCCCATCCCACATGCACACACGCACGCACACACACCCTCTTCCTTCCTTCCTTCCTTGTTTTACACCCACTTCCAGCAAGGCTGTGGCTTGTGGCATCCGTCCTTGTGCCGAGAGCCATGGCCAGAATTCCCCACGGGGGTGGCCCAGCCAGGGGGCTCAGCTGGACCCCGAGCCCCCCCCCTCTGCTGTCCTGCCATGTGTCTGGAGTCACAGGACAGTGCAGAAGCTGTTGACTGTGACTGTGTTTCCCATTTGATCTGCAGCCCTTTTGGGAGGTTGATTCTGCAGCTTCAAACACTTTAATGAGATGCAAATTGTTTGTGATGCTGCCTTACTAAATGTATTGTAATTTTAAAATCATTTGCTTGTTAATTGTATTTAAATAGCTGCCACTTAGACAAGCAGAAAGTTTCCAGAAAGATAAATTGGAGGGTTTTTTTTTTTTTCTTTTTTACTGTGTTTGAAAGCAGCCCCGATGACTTTTCATGGCTGCTTTGGTACAATGCATTCCAAATGGCAGTGTGCCCCGGCCTCACTCAACTCTTGGTCCTCACTGTTCCCTCAAAGAAATACTCACTCTGTCACCTTTCTGCTACAGAGCCACAGTCCCCTCAGAAGGTGACACAGTGGAGTCAGTGGCTGGAGATGTTCAGAGTGGAGATCACTTCCTTATTCCTCCACACAGCCAAGTCAGATCAGACTAGTTCAGATTTTGGGGTGTGTGATTCGGATGCTGCTATTCCTGTGCATACAGGATTTGAAAGAACCCTGAAGATTCAGAGGATCTAAGTCTTTTGGGGTCTTTGAAATTCCAGCCCGTTTTTATGTGCATGTCTGACTGCTGGGCAGCTGAGGCAAGGTCACCAGTCCTCAGCATCTTCAGGGCTCTGTCTTCTACACGCTGGATTAAATGGCAAAGTTTCTCTTGGCTTCAGCTGAGCAATATGAGGTTCCTACTGACCTCTGTTCAGCTTGGTTTAGAGCTGATTTTGATCCCACATCGTTGCTAGCTTTGGCATGGAGCAAGCTACACTGTGTCATTCGTATTTTATTTGTGTTTGAAATACTGTCCTGGAAAACGAAAAATAATATTTCCATATCAGCTCATTCTTCTTGCGTTGGCTGGAGGATCCCACCCTGCCAAGGCTCCTGACTCTTGTTTTCCAACTCCTCTGTGTTCATCTGGACCCTCATTCCAATTCCACCTTGTTTTCCCAGTGATGTCTCATATTCCCTCTGTTTTCTGTTTGCATCTTTGTTGTGCGGCAGGATCAGTAATAATAGTTAATAATTAGCAGCTCAATAGCACTCTTCACCTTCAAAGCAATTTCAGGCATTAAATCACTCAGTTCTGCTGACACTATTACAATATTGACTTGTTACTTCACCAGTGTCATTGAGGCAGCAAAAACTGCATTTTTATGGAGGCCAAAATGGGGTCATTTTTTTTTAAGAGTATAAAATTGGCAAAAAATAAAATTTTCTCCTAGGCTGACACTTCGTTTGCCAAATTTCAGCATAGAGCCAATTTTTAAAGCTGAGTAATAAACACCTGAAAAGTTCTGGTTTATAATGGCAGTGCTGAGAAGCCATTAACTGAATGGCTCCGCTAAAACACAAGAAAGCCCTTAAACTGTAGAAAAACCTGTAGAAACTAGACAGAGGCTTAGCAAATGTGAACTTTGCTGTGAGTCTGGAGCTGAGAGATGCAAAGGCAACCTGTGGGAAAATCACAGGGAAAATGGTCCTTTTCCAGGTGTGTGATGGAGCGAGGCGAGCATCCTGTCCCAAGTGAGCATCCCTCCAGGTCTCTCAAGTCATAGGGAGAAGGAAGGTGAGGAGAGGGAGGAATAGAAATGGAGTTCCATGGGAGCAGAGAGCAAAACCTTGGACAACTGCAAAAGCCTGGAGCAAGGGAAGAGTTGAGGGATGCAAAGTGGCAGAGGAGATTTGTGAGGAAAAGCCATGGGGAGGCATGCAGGGTCAGGAGCCTGGGCAGCAGCAGGTGCTCTGTGGGGCACAGGAGGCAGACCAGCAAGGTGGCAGCAGGCCCTGGAGAAGCCCTGCTTGGCTTGTTCTCTCCTGGGCCTGTAGAGTGTGTTTCTGCCCAGATTTTCCTGGAAGTGAAGGCAGCTCCACTTATTCTGCCTGTGACCTGCAGCTTGCTGGCAAACTTGGATGCAAATGCCACATCCCAGACGAGCATCATGCGTGCAGATGGCCGGGATCAAGGTATCAAAAACTGCCTCCCAAGGCAGCACACACAGCCCGTGGCCAGCTCGGCCCCTCTGCCCTTCCCAGCACAGAGGGGAAGCCAAGCTGTAAGAGCAATGTAGTAAAATAGTAAATTGACCAGTAAAAGAAATCAGTAAATGAAGGGAACAGCTATTAATGTGCCAAGCCAAGATGTGTAATTATACCCTAGGACTTTTCCAAACTAATACATGTTAAAGGTGTAAACCTATTAAAGGAGAGATTTTTCTGTACAGGGAACTTACGTAGATAGAAGGATTTACACTGTATTTTATTCTTGCATTATAAGGTATAAGGAACATTTGAGCAAATCCAGTCATTCCTATTATTGCAATATCATACGTTTTTCATACCATTTTATGCGGTTCTTCAAAAACTTTGGCACTAATTCTCTTTATATTGTTAGGAATTTTCTTTTAAAAACAGAAATCTTTTTCTCAAACAGTTAATTAGATTTTGAACTTCAAATACAGTACTTTTTTTTTTTTTTCCTCCCAAGAATAGGGGTGTTAGATCCATTGTGCTGGCCAAATTACAGTTTGGATAGATACATTCTCTCTGCTTAATCACCCTGTAGTTTCATTCGAGTGAAGGATTTGGTGCCTCAGGTGTCCTGAATTCCTTCAGGGCTCTGTATGGTGAAGTTGCTGCCACCCTCCACCCCAGAAGTGGCTGCATTTGAGGGCAGAGAATGGTTGCCTCCTTCCAGAGATCAATTTTTGTAGTTTTCCTCTCCTGTTACACACTTTGCAGCGAGTTTGTGCTTTTCCAACCCAAAATCTTTAGACTCATTTGAGGGATTTCTCTTGCTACAGGTAGCCAATTTTTTTTTGTCTGTAAGGGACCACAGAAAACTTCTTTTCTTTACTTGTTTATCTTTTGCTGTGATGGGTGCAGCAAAGGAGCAGGTCCTGGCTGCCACACCACTTCCTCTCCAGCTCCAGTGAGCTGCCTCTCAGCATCCTCTCTTTCCTTGTGGCTCAGGGTCAGGGAGGGGAAAGGATTGGAATAAGCAGCAGCTGGATTTGGATAGGAAATGTTGATGGGTCATAACCCCTGCTCACAGACAGGAGCCACATTTGCCTGGAGAAGGGAAGCAGGAGGGGAGGACCCTGTCCTTGAGTTAAGTTCAGGCCCGTTTATTTGCAATGAAGTGATAGATCGAGGCATTGCGCTGTGAAGGGCTGGAGTGAAGTACAAAGGCAAAGCCCAGAGCACAGAGTGAGCCCTGCTTAGTGATGCACAAAGGGCTCTGAGCCGGTGGGATGACCCCAAGGGATGGGAGAGCAAAGTCCTGTGGCTGGGCTGTTTGCTTAGCCAGCACGGCCGCCTGCTCTCGCCCATGTGAAACCAGATGTGCACCATCAAAATGACTGACCTGGCCAAAGGCCAGGGGATGGCTGTGCTGAGCTTGGGGCTTCTCCTGCCCTGCAGTCTTGTTTTCCCAAAACACCACCACCTCCTCCTTCCCTGCCATTCCCCATCCTGCTGGGCTTAGCGAGGGGATGCTCCTGACCCAGAGACAGCAAGGAGGAGGAGAAGCACACTGTGGCATCACAGGGTGGTGGTCATGAGGACACATCCTCACCAAGCCCTGCTTCCTAAAAAGCTCTTTTTCCATATGCATTGGATTCCTGGAGTCACTGTGCTATTTCTAGCAGGAGCAGAGATCCCACTGCTGCTTCCACAAATCCCATCCCTGTGTAGCACCAGGAATGTCACAGTTTTTCTGTGCACTCCTATCTAGCTGTGAGGGCTGTTGACTAAACACCTCTTAAGAAATAATTTGAGTTGTTTTCTTGCATGTATCAACTTAAATGTTTTGCTTTTTAAAGAAGAGAAAAAGCTCTTCCCCTGGCTGCCTTCTTAAAAAAAAATTAAAAATAGCTTTTGAATATTGGAAGAAAACTTGGAACTATGAGCCAGCTAAATAAACTGTATCATGAAACCTTGGGGACCACTGAAATGGGAACAGTGGCCCATTACTGCTAAGGTGTTTATTGAAATATATTGAAAATGCTCTGATACATGTTCCCAACAGAGTGAGTGAAAAAGGACAATGCCCAGTGGTGATAGAGGGTGTTCTCACAGGAGTACCAGAATACAGAACTCAGCACTGTGAGCACAATGGTCTGATAGGTGTTATTACCTAAAGGGACCCATAGTTCATCAGTTTTATTTTAATTTATATCTCTGGTGATACATTCATGTGTGTAGGTTGCGTTGTTGTGGAAGCAGACCTGGGTTTTTAAAGAGGATCCTTTGTGAGTGAGGTGAAGCATTAAGTCTCCTGATGAGAGAGGCAGATTACCAGGAGAGGGCAGTGCTTCCAGCACTGCATTCCACACCAGCCCTCAACTGGGGTGATCCAGCCCAAAACACCCAGCTGGGGACCCTGGGGCGGCTCCAGCCTGCAGCACCCGCCTGCCTGCACTGCAACACTGGGCAGGAGATGATCTGGGGTGGCCAGGAGTTCACTGGTTAATACTTAACAGGCAAAAATGTGTTTGATTGACATTTGTTTTGTTGATGTTTTATTCTCTGTGTTGTTTTATTTTTTTTTTCTTACCATGGCAACTTTAACATCACGACAAAACACCTACTTTTCCTCTCGGAGCCATCACTGTTGTCATGCCCAGTGAGTTATTTTGGTAGACAGGGCTTGTTCTTTTCAAGTGGAGGTGTTCCCATCTCCTACCAGATACCACCTCCAGTCTTCCTTGTCCTAAGAAGGTTTTCTCTGTATGAACACTGTGTTTCAACCCATGGCAGAAAAAAATGGAGTTTCAGTGGAAACTGAAGCATTTCCTCTACTGTACGTGACATAAATGTCATCTCACATAATTAAGGAAAGTAACTGAGAACAGTTAGTGGTGATTACCTCTCAATATATTGTGTACTTTGGGGCAGAAAAATAAATTATGAATAATGCCCAAGCATACTTGGAACAATTTGCACACTGTGTTGTGAGTGATGCAGACCTGCTGGTAGAAGAGTGTGCTAATAAATTTTACTTTGTGGCGGAAACAAGAGATTACCGTTTATTAGGAAAGGAGATGGCAATTTATTAAGATCAATCAAATATGAATGCAGAGCAAAAATGATGCCATATTTATTTATTTATCTAGAAGCATAGGGGGGAGCAATTATATAAAATTTGTTGTTTACCTGTGATGTCTGATTCATTATTAATATTTTTATGTTTAGAGGGAACCATAATTTTGCTGAAATGTCTTCCATAACTCCTGTACAATCATATTCATAACTCACCTGAATGTTGACACATCCTGCTGTGTATATATAAATTAACTAGTAACACTGGCATTATAAAATGATGCATTAAATGAAGATGTGAATGGTAATTTAAAGCATGCCATGAAGTGAAATTTAAACCATTGTACAACACTGAGGGGATTTAAAGAGCCTTGTTCGTGCAGAATTTGCAGGGCCAGTAAGAAAAATGACAGTTTCTCATCAAAAAAAAGAAGAGTAACAGAGACATGAGGATTACCTAAATGTTAATTGCTTTGGAGTTCTGTTTTGCTAGACACCATCAGCCTAAAAATCCCATTTCTGCCTGAAGATATTTTACCATGAGGGCATTAGCTGAGATTATTAAAAATGACCCAAAAAAACTGTTTACTTTGTCCTTTTTCTCAGCACTTTGTGGGTTGTAAGTTTCACTGTTTCCTGTTTAGTCAGTTGTTTTCCCCATTTGTTTTTGTAGGTCTTTCAAACAGCAACAAGGGAAAATGAAGCATTCTCAAAACAGGAAAATATGATTTAACCCCACAAAAATGGGCCTGGGGATCCAGGAGTGGGAATAGTATCCGAGACGGCCTTTTTCCCTCAGAACTGCAAACAGCAGTTTGCTTTTTCAGCAGCCCATGGCTCCAGTCCAAGTGCTGAGCAGCCTGGTCTGGGGCTTGCCTTTGCCAGGCTTGGAGTGGCCCCACTGGGCGGGTGGGCTCCTCTGTGCCACAGCAGCACTGGCACCTAAGTTCAGCTGAATTACTCCCAAATTTCTGTTTGGGAAGCAGGGCACAGGATTTGGCCCATCACCAGCTGCCAGAGCATAAAGTGGGACCTGTTTGACCGTGCCTGCCCAGAAGCACATCCCGAGGATTTAAGTGCAGATGTATTGCTGTTTAGGTAGAAAGTGCCTCGTATTAGAACTAGACATAAATTTGACTGGTTTGGGGCAGGTTGACTCTGGTTAGAGAAGATTGCACTTTGTGGATGTCTTTTCTTTTTTTCTCCCCTGCCCTGCAGGCAGCTGAGGCTTTTCTGTAGGCAAGTCCGTGGTCTCTGCATGGATAGGTACCTGCAAAAGTCTGTGAATAAAGTGTACATGTTAAATAATGGCATAGAAAAAATCATTTATTCTGCTATACTTATCATAATTCATGATGTATTCCTCTCACTTGGACTTTAGAGCTTAGTATCCAGTGATTATTTTCTTTCACCTAGGTGAAGATATGACCACCTAATATGGATCAGATCCCATGGGCACACACTGCCAAATAGCCATCTAGCCTGCCACGCTCTCTCCCAGTTATTTTTAATGTATTACTTTATGTGTTCTGTTTTGAACATCCCTGTCTGATGGTCTCTGTCTGTGATGACTCTTTGTAATTGAATGGAATTAAAGTGGGAGTTTATGGTTCTTCTTGGTCTTTTAAAATATTTTGCTGGCTTAGAAATGCATTATATTTCATGGTGACCTTACTTAACAAGTGCTACCATCTCTGTTACTAAGGCTGAAGTTTTTAGCCCAGAGCAGATGTTGGCTGAGCTTGCAGGTATGAAGCTTTTATATGAAAGGATATAAAACGCTTTAAAAATACGGCATGCAGGTTCTGTGGCCAGCACTCAGTGCTTAGACAGCACCTTTCATTTTTCAAAGTGTTTTGCAAATATTGGTCTACAGAAGATCCTGAAACAAGTCGTATTATCCCTGTTTTGCAGAAGAGGAGGGAGAGATGTCGAGGCCATTGACTGCCTTGAAATGGTGCAGGCCAGGCCAGAAACATTGCAGACTGAGCTCTCAGAGAAAAAGGCATCCTCAGCATCGGGGACATTATAAAAGAACTATAACCACAAAAATTCCTAGGTGACTTGCCCAAGGCTGGGCAGAATTGTCAATGCCAGAGCCAGTACTGTGCTTTTGCTTCACATGTAGCTCTCACTGCCTTGGGCTTGTGTTGACACATTACACTTTTTCTTTGCCCCTGGAAAGAAGAGAAATGCCTTGAGCAAAGTGGTAGGCTTCATAGAACCCCCCTTTTTTTTTTAATAAATAGAGTAATGCAGAGCTTGACTCACAGGCGTGTGTTCAGTCAGTGACCAGAGCAGAAGGAGGGCAGTGGCCTTGGATTGAGCTGTGTGTGCCTGGATATAGTGATACTGGAAAATAAGAATTGATAATGCGAGAATAGGATTGAGGCTTGTGTGGGTACGAAGTTTCTGCTGAGGAAGACAAGATAGATCAAAGGATTTCCCAACTGGGGTCTGTAGAGCATCCTCTGATGGTCTGCAGAGACTGCCTGGGCATGCAGCCCCCTGCTCATTTTGGCTACACAGCTGGTCAGGGGTGTTAATGCTCAGAGCCTTCCTAACGCTGCTCCTTTGCTGTCAGGGCTGTTGGGAATGCTGCCACAGCAATGCTCTTAGAAATACAGCAGGAAGGAGGAGGTGGTCCACAAGAGAACTGTTGAAAAGTTTTAAGTCTGTGTATTCGGTCGTATATTTCCCAAAGCAATCCAAGTTCCTCGAGATTACTTTGAAGTCCAAGACAGGAAGGATTTCTCTTAAGCACAGGTGATAATTATTACTAGCACGTTGCATGTTTTATGGTTTATGTTATTGCTGAGCTCCCAGTGTGTTGGGGTGTGTGTGTGTGTACGTGTGTGCTTGACTTTGCACAGATATAACACTGGAAAAATCCTGGCTGTTCCCATGCCCTGTCTGTGCCAACCTGCTCGGGGCATCCTTGCCCCTTTAAGAGGCAGGCACTTTTGATTCATGTAGGCTGTTTCTGGCAGATTTAGGGTCTTGCAAAAGATGCCCTTAGTCCCTTATTAAATATTCATAAGAGGGTGGGGTCACATTTTTGTGACCTGAGAAAAATCCCATTAATAAATTTGTTATCTGACACGAAAACACTTTAGGGTGGAAAGCAATCCGTATCACATCCCATTTAACATCAGATCACAAGTTGTCAGTAAATTGGGTCCTTTGTCTTTGCTTCTTGTGAGGTTCTTCAGCAGCATCACTAATGGGGCTATTGTCTGACAGCCCCGACTCCTGCAAATAACGGGAGGTTCTGCTGAGAATGGTCTTGGGCAGTTTCTGTCTGCTCTTGTACTTGCAAGGGAAGTAACTGAGGAGTTACTTCTGCATCAATTTTTGTCTTCAGAAACTATGTGAAAATGTAAAAAAATGTAATTGAAATAGGGGGGAGAGATTTTACCAAATATTGCTACCTAAGATGAAGTGGTTGGACTCGATGATCTCTGTGGGATCTAACTCAGCATATGCTGTGGATGGGAGCTTTTTGGGGAGGGGAAAACAGGGCACCAGGTCTGTGGCAATCCCTGGGTTAGAGAGAGCACACGGACAGGGGGTCGAGTTTGGATGATGAAGTCTGGACAAGCATTTCTTGGAGCTCGCCCGCCTGAGTTTGTGAAGCTTATTCTGAGTGAAGCGTACCCCACGCTTGAGAGGTGCCCCAGACCCAAACACAGCGGCTTTGGGTCACAGAGCTCGAGGGCTCGGCTGCCTTAGATCCATCCGTGTGGCCGTGGATGTCCCCGAGCAGGGCTGGCAGGGGGACACGGGTACCGCTGGTCTCCCAGGCGCGGCCAAGGGAAGAAGGGGAGATGCTCCCCTCCGCAGGCCGGGCGCTCTACCCCGTTTTAGACCGAACTCCCGTCAGACGCGCCTTGTGGTTGTTTCTTTATTATTCTCCCCGCTGTTTTCCGATCCCGAGATCCCGGGGTTGTGTGGCAGAGCTGTCGGGCACGCAGCGGGAGAGCGGCAGCCACTTTCCGCGGGAGACGAGAAAGTTGCGGGGCGGGCAGCCGGCTCCCCCGGGGCGCCGCCAGCGCGCTGTGCCGACGCTTTTCCCCCGCCCCGCGGCCGCGCCGGGGCAGCCGGCGCCCTCCCGGCCCCGGGCCTTCCTTCCCGCTTCGGTTCTGCTCCGCTCCGCTGCGCTGAGCTGCGCCACGGGCGCTGCGCGCTCTGCCCGCCGGCCTCGGGGGCTCCCGCGGCTGCCCGCGCCCCAGCGTGCTGCGGCCAGCCGCCCGCCCTGCTCCTGCTCCTCAGGTCCTGCCTCAACTCCGTTTCACTCAGGAAAAAACAAAACCCACCCGCAACAAGATAAACCTATTGTTCTGTGATCCCCACAAAAATCTTTCTACTAGGAACGCCAGGCCATTGCCGAACAAGAGGAGTATGTAACAGACAGCAAATACCTTTCCTTTCAGTGGGTGTTTTTTTGTTTGTTTGTTTGTTTGTTTGGGGTTTTTTGTTTGTTTGTTTGTTTCCCCCTCCCAGAGGTTATATTTGCATTCCATTTTATCTCTCCTGAAATCTTGGAAACTCCACAGGCTGTCTTGCGCTGTTTCCTTTTTACACCAGACCACTACATTTTTTACACCAGCTTTTTGCTTAAACACAACTCTGAGCTTACTTTCCATTGCAAAAAGCTGAGCTAGGAGTACTAAACAACACAAGAGTTCTCTTGGAAGCAAGATATAAAAGTAGTGGGAAGATAAACTAATCCCTCACAAGTGGTCGTGGGCAAATGGCAACTGGGATGGGTGTAATCGCTACCTTTTTGTTTTTCCACTGCGAGGTTATTTGTGTGTCTCCAGCTGCCTCTCAACCCGCCTTCGCCTAGGATGCTTTTGTCCAGCCAGCTGGGATTCTTTAACTTGCTGCTGATGGTGTTTAGAAGCTGTGTTAAGAGTCCTAAAGTAGCTCCCTTCTCAGCCCCCTCCGTTAAACCAGCGCAGCTGCTTTTCAGGCACCCTGAATGCCGGGAGAGGAAACGATTTCCTTCAGAACTGAGAGAGGAGGAGCGTGAGCTCTGATGCTTCCAAGGGAAAATGTTACTTCACCCCCATAAGCTGAACGGCACTGTGGAAGCATTAACCAGAAACTCTGGGCCATTTGGGGCAGAGGCAGAGTGTGGCTTGGTCACTGACATAGAATTGGTGTGCTGCAGAAATTATTGTAGTCTAAGAAGCCTGGATGTCTTTGGAGCTTTTTTAGGGCTTTTGGTGCAGCCCTTAAATAAATACGACCTTGTAAAAGCACTTTAATTGTTTATGAAGCTGGCCTGCAGATGAGAGGCAAGACATAGTTTGTAGTTGAGGAAAGCAGATATTGCTGGGAAGGAAGGCTTTAATGAAACAAGGGGAGAGAATCTTGGTTTTCCTTCATCAAAGACAGTGTGTGTGACAGCTTCCCTGTTCCTTTTCAGTATTGATAGTGTTAGATGTTTACTTCTGAAAGGTAAAGTGGCAAGTGTAGCATCTTCAGAATATGCTTTGGGTGCTCTGGTCTTCAGCTAGGACTTAATGTAGCATTAAGACTTGACACAGCCACCTTTGTGAGGCTGTCCTGCATTCCTGCCTTTGGTTGGCCAGGAAGTGTGTCAGTTGTGTAATATTCTTATGAGCCTGTATGATTTTCACTTCTAGGGAAAGAAAATACCCCAGGAATTTGGTGATGGGGAAATTCCAAAATTTGATGGAGCAGGTTATGACAAAGACCTGATCGAAGCTCTTGAAAGAGACATTGTATCAAGGAATCCAAGCATTCATTGGTATGAGAATTTTCTCACTTCAAATGTTTTTGTTAGCATGGAAAAGGAGAGCCATCTTCAAACTCCTAAAATAGGGAGGCAACATAATCTTCTACGGATAGGCAAAAATGAGGTCTTCTGATTTAACAGTTTATTAATTTGATTAAAGTTAAGCTTTTGTTGCTAATTGATATTATGTGCAGTACATCCATTACAGGTACTGCTGAAATGAACATGCACTCCAGAGATCTTTAAAGATACTGCTTTGGTGTTCACATTGTCCAAAACAATTTTTAATTAAGCAGCTCTGGGTAACTTGAGTTGAAAATAATTTTTTCCCTGTCTTCCAAAAGTGGATTCAATTTTAGGTCACAGTATGATAGGAGTACTCTCATGAGGCATATGCTTGCATTCTAAAAGAAATGGTACTAAGTGAAAAGCTTTTCTATTTCTCTTGTATAAAAATAGAGGAAATATAGTTGTATGAGAATCTTATACAAGTTCCTTCATCTTGCACAGGGATGACATAGCGGATTTGGAAGAAGCCAAGAAATTATTAAGAGAAGCTGTTGTTCTTCCAATGTGGATGCCTGATTTTTTCAAGGGGATCAGAAGACCTTGGAAGGTGAGAATTTATGTGGTGTTTTTGTAAATGGCAAGCTGTAGCTATGTGTGTCTCGTGCTGTAACATGTGGATGCCTGTAGCAAAGGCTAAAAAGGTAAATGGGAAAGGTCATGAATTTGTTTATTAAGTCCTCTCATAATGATTCATGTAAAAGACACTGAAAGAAACAGCTGGAAGTGTATCTGGCCCTTAGAGTAAACAGTGTTTTCTGTTTATTTACTCTCTTATAGCTTGTTGATATTATAATATTTTCTATATGCCAACTTGTAGATGTGAGCACACAGATTATATTGGAAGCAAAAATGCTTAGACATAATAGTCAGCTCTACATAGGCTTATGGTGTCCAGTTGTCATCACTTCTCAGAAGAAAACAGTCCTTGGACTGGTTTTTCCAAATGTTTCAATTACCTCTCACTCAGACTGCAAGCTGCAGCCTGGATGGTAAAAGGAAGCAAGGAAAGAGGGGGCCAGTCTGGTGACTTAGCTTTGCAGTTACATTTGCAGCTGGGCATAGTTGCAGCTGGAGTGAGAAATTCAGAGTAAGAGAAGGTGTTAGCAGCAGGGCAACAAGGAAGGATATAGGGCTGAACGAGGTTGATTGACCAGAAGTGAGCCCCACCTGGTCCTTGCTTAGAGCTAAGAAGGTAGAGGAGGGAGGAGTTTGGTGAGCATTTCTGTAAACAGCAAACAAAATTATCTTGCTTCTGATGTGGGATGGATTGGTGCTTGTTTGGGGATAACTAGTCCCAATACAAGGCCTTTTTGGTTACTTAGAAGCATTACTGGGGAAAAGAGACTGTTGCAGATTGTCGTTCTGAGTGTGGAAGGCAGTGGCATTGTGTAGGGAATGATGTGTACGTGAGTAGTTTCCTGTTTAGTACGCTGGTTCAGCAGTGTGTATCAGACTAACACTTGTTCTGTCTTTTCCTCATTGGTCCTTGTGCTTCCCTGGCTTATACTTAGGTCAGATCCAGCAGGAGCTGGGAGATTGCTGTTCACAGAGGTTTTAGTGAGTTGCAGGGAGGGAGCCCAAACATATAGTCAGTGCAAATCTAACCCTAGGCTATCAGGCTTTTTGGAGTTAGAATGCTTGTGGTCAGTACCTGTGGCCTTGTGGTTAACTTTAGGGTTAACTGAGCTGAACAGCTGAATCCCTTTTCTTTTTGGCTTAGAGGAAGTTGATCCATACTCTTATTATAGACTATTGGGGCCCCATCTGTCTAGTGTTCAAAATCTTCTAACGGAGTAAAGATCTGCTCTGCATTTTTTTCACGGGCTAGCATGCATAGAGGATGTAGTGGCCATCTGTCTTTTAGGCAGGTATCTCGGCAGACTGCAGGAAATGTGAAAAATGCCACTGGCCTTGTCTCCAAGTGTTGTGGCAGTGGGTAGAGGAGGAACATCTTGGTCCTTTAAAGAGTTACAATCTCCATCTCTTTGCATGTGACTACCTGTTCCTACTGAGCAGCGTCACCTCTGAATACCAGGTGGTTGTAGCCATGGAAAAGATTCTAAGATTATTTCCTCTCTTCAGTCTGAAATGCAAATTGATTTCTGACAAGGCTATGAAGAGTCTTCATTGTTAGCCTTTTCCCTGGTGACTTGTGAAGCTCTAACTCTCATGAATTTATTTTTCACACAGAACAGCATGTATTTTCCCTACTGTTGACCTCTGACTGTGCTGTAAGGATGAGAAGTATTGAAGGGAAGGCTGTTTCTTGCAGTAATCAGTGTAGCAGCAGGCATTTGTTGAGCCTAGGAATTCAGGACAATAATTCAGGGAAAAAGGCAGCCGAAGCTGGTTTTGGATGTTCGGACTCTCCTGAGAACAATTCCCAAGACAGCCCTCACAGTTTGTGCCTGTATTCAGAGGACTGTGCCTTGTCTGAAGGAGCCAGCTGTCTTCCCTGACTCAACACAGGTGCTGTGTAGTTGCAGCCATGGTTTTCTGAGTGTCCGTGGGTTTGCTCTGTCTGTTTCTCTGAATTGTTTTGTGCCAAGAAAGCCTGGTTGCTCACTGTGCTTCCCACTGCTCTGCTAGTGATTGTTACAACAACAAGAAGTAACCCTGCAGTGATTTCATCAAAACACTTGCTCCCTGCGGTGCATTTCAGCTTCTTATTGGAATACTTTGGATTAACAGAGCCTTAGAGGAAGAATAAAGAAGTCTTTGTGTTTGTCAAGGATTTTAAATAGTAAGTGGCAGCCTCCTAGTTTGCAGAAAGAGCAACTTGATCCTATGTGTTTCTGTTTGCAGCCATGCACATCTTGTTTTGCTGCCAACTCAAGTTCTTTGTTTTTTTAAAACTGATACTTCTATTGTCTCTGTCCCCAGAGACCTTGATTTTTCCCTGGCTTTACACCTGGTTTGACTGCTTTGCACCTGTGTTATGCACGTATAATGGCACCAGTACCACTGTAATACTTCCTGTAATACTTCGCAGGAGGTGCAAAGTGACGGACGGGCTTCAATTCTGGCAGTGTACAGCATGTGTACCTGAAGCCAGGATTTGACCTTCCAGAATAATGGAGAATTTAACCAATATCCCAAAAATGTCGTTGCTTCCCTGTATCACCATGTCCTGCACTAAAAACAGTTTATTGAACACATGCTTTGGATGTGATTTGAACTGAGGTGAAGCTTTTTAAAAAATATTAAATGAACGCATTTGAGGCCCAGAGAGAACAGTAAGCTGTCTCTGACCTGCATATTACAGGCTGAGCAATTTTCACCCAGTCACTCCAGGGTTGTATTTGCAATATTGTTGTAATATCAGTATAACTGTGCATCTCCAATCGGAATGTCTGAGTGTTCAGGGGGAGGAAAAAGAGTCCATTTACTTTTTATGCTTGCTGCTCTGGAGCTTAGGAAACCTTGAGCAGCCTGAGGAGTCACTTTGGACTGTTAGCTGTAGAGATGGCGTGTGAACATTTCTGACTTAATTTACCGATGAATGTATGTTGAGCTTGCATTAGCTAAGTATTAAATGGCAATAAAGGTATTAAGAGTTAATGGAAAATGGAGTGCAGAGAGGCTATTGCTTTTGAATTGTACTTTTTTGAATAATTGCATTCCCGGTTGATTTGTTTTTATAGATCTCTTCCATGTCATTCTTTGTGCTTTCTGAAGTAAATTTTTGTGAGGAACAGATGAAATCTAATTTGCTATATGGCTTGCATTTAACAGTTATTTTATTGCTATGGCATTTTATGTAAGTTATTAATTGCAAAGCACATTATGATGTGCAATTCTAACTCTAGCTAATTTGATTACCCTTGCAATACAGTACAATTTTAGGAAACTCTTGTTAGCATGTAATAACATCTTGCAGTTTAGAGGGGAAAAAAAAAAACCCCAAGCTGCTTGACCACTACATTTTCACTGATTTGCTTAAAATCACAGGGTCCTATACTGGTATTATGCAGAACATGGAACAGTGTCTTGTCCTTGTCCAGCGCTGCTACTTAAAGGGTTGGAAAGACTACCCATAAAGATGACTGTATTTAGTAGTATTATCAAGAGTGATTAACCCATCTCAGTGATACAGTCTTAACATGGGTTCTGAGAGCACTGTGTCTAAAGCCAAAAACCTGTTTGTGTAATGACGGGTAAATGTGCTGAGCTACAGACTTGTGCTTCTTTCTTTCAGAGACCACAGATGGAAAGATAGTTTGATAACATGGATACCAACCTGGGACTTAACTATTGTTCCTAGTTTAAAGCTTTCTGAATAATCACTGAAAGTCAGATTAGGCTTTTGTGGAACTAAGCAGTAGTCCACATGAGCCACGGTTGCTTATCTGTAAAATATGAATAGCAGTGCAGTCCAGTCATCCAACAGCACGATGAGGATGGTGTTTCATTCAGTAATTGCTATGGTGCAGTAGTGTGGTCATAGGAACATTGAGATTGGGAGATTAAGCAAAAAGCAACCTGATGTATTCAGTGAATGCTCTCATGCAAATGTAAACATCAACCAAATTCATACACATTGTCAGGATATTTTGGGAAAATGTTTTTCTGTAGAAAATTTCTCTACTGAGGAAACACAAGTTACTGTGAAAGTATTTGGTTTCTGTGAAACTTTCTCATGAAGGGGCCTTTGTTCCAAAAAATTAATTTATTGTCTTCATCTGCCTGTTCAGCCCCTTGTGAGCTGGGAAAGGCCTAAGTTCAAGTCTAGACTCTGCTTGATTCTGAGCACGCTGTAAGTTACTTGTTTATTTCCTAGGTGTTAGGTGCAAGCAACAGTTACTGGCTTTTGAGGTTCTGACTTTAGTGGAGTGGTAAGAAGAAATGGCAGAACACTTCCACACTGTCCTCAAAAGCAGGATACTTGTCTTGTGTTTTCTACTGATGAGGATTATGTTATTAATTTAAATCCAGATCTTGGTTCAGATTGAGATGTTGTGTGGAGTACCAATGGCAAAGTTTTCTTAATTTGTTGTTCGTTACCTTTGTTTTCACCTTTCAGGGTGTGCTGATGGTTGGTCCTCCTGGCACTGGCAAAACAATGCTTGCAAAAGCTGTTGCTACAGAATGTGGGACAACATTCTTCAACGTGTCTTCCTCTACACTGACATCTAAATACAGAGGCGAGTCTGAGAAGCTGGTCCGCCTCTTGTTTGAAATGGTATGTCCTCGATGATGTGATCTGAGGCTCATGAGGGTGAGAAAGGACAACACTCTTGCTTTCCTGCCCTTCCAGTAGCATGTTGGAAGCATGGAGTTCACTGAACTGACATCCCCGCAACCAATAAGAAAAACATAATTTCTGGGTTTCCACATATGGTATGTTATTGAGGATTAAGAAGGAAGTAGTTCATCACTCATGTTTAGGATAGCATTTTCCAGACTAAATAGAGAGTTGTGACCTTGACAAAAACTCGGTACTTGTTTGGTTCTGGGGTAACAATCCCATATGAAGTAGATTTGAAATCGGAAGGAGTTTGGAAGTTATTCTAGAAGCATTACATGTTTTATTTCTGTTTTTGTTCTGAATGATGGTCACAAGCCTCTCAGTGAAGCTGTGGGTGCAGTCCATCATGCAGGATGTGTGAAGGACACATCCATGTGGACTATATGTCTGGGACCCTCACTGCACTCCTGTAATATTCGCAGCTAAAACAGTCTCTTGAGATTACTGAGCTCCCTTCTGTCCCTTATGCTTAACCCTCACCAGCCCAAAATTTGGACATGAAAACTGCCTGTACTGTGTCAAGGAGGCTGTTCTATTGTGGTAGTGTTTCTTTTCCCCTTTTCAATGTCATTTGCTGTGGAAAGCCAACCAACCCTGACCCAAGGAGTACAATTTAAAGTATATAAACCTCAGCATATGACAGTTTGTAAATCAAGGGTCTTGAATTCCTTCCTTGTGACAGTCAGGGAAGATACGTATGCAGTATGTCTAGCAGGGCTGGGTTGTGGTCTGATGAGGGCCTGTGCTTGCTGAGCAGCCTTAATACTGATGTTTTCATTTAAATAAAGGCACGATTTTATGCGCCAACAACAATCTTCATCGACGAGATAGATTCCATCTGCAGCCGCAGAGGCACGTCTGACGAACACGAGGCCAGTCGCAGAGTCAAGTCAGAGCTGCTTGTGCAAATGGATGGTAACAAGGGCTTAGGTCTGGCTTTGGGGCTGGGATGCTGTTTCTTTACAGGTGGGAACATAAGAACTTGAGCCATCTGGAAAACCTGGCTTTATGGATAAGAGAAAAATGAGGCAGAACTTGAGTGTATTTTTGGAGCGTTCAACAACAGATAACTGAAAAGGGTGTTCTGCTTTATTTTTTCTAAAATGGTTATTTTTAGGGTGACTTGAAAGCTCATATTAAAGACACAGACTCCAGAGAGAAGCAGATAATGGAGATCTGTGCAGTTTAATGCAGGTATTTAATTTGTATTCAGTTTAAACAAAATTCGGCCCTTTGCTAGAGTCTCCAACTGTGGAACCCCATTGTGAGAGCTGCTTTTGCTGTATTCTATGATGGCAGCTAATATTACCCTTTTAACTCAGATGTAGTACCTGTTTTGTGCAGGTGCATACAACAAGCATGACCATCTGAGGAATACTGTATGGTGCAGAGGTTTGATAGCCACCTTTATATCGCAGCTATCATAAACTGCTGTATAAACTACTGCATATAAACTACTATTTAAAATGTTCTCAAATTTGCAGGTTCATTGTGGTAAGCTCAGGATAGGAAAGCTTTTGATCTCTTTGCAGTCCTCACTTGGTAAGCTGAGTGACTCCTATTTCTTCTATGACCAGACTGTCGTAGCACTGTCAGTGGGACAAGTAGGGCTACACTCACATATGGCTCTGTTATTAGCACTGTCAAAGAAAGCCCTCCCCTGACTCAGCAAAATAATGAACTCTCCCTCTTTCTGTGATAATGGTGGTCTTGTGACACCTAGCTATGGGAAGTTTGGAAAGAGACACAGGACTATAGAGAGCTGTTGCTTAGCTTTGTCCAGGCTCTGTTTGTCTGTGCAGTGTTTCTCAGCAAGCATCTCAATCAATAAGAGCTCTGGAATAAAATTGCTCTGAACTGTTCTGCTTGCAGGGGTAGGTGGTGCTCTGGAAAACGATGACCCTTCCAAGATGGTTATGGTATTATCTGCTACAAATTTTCCCTGGGATATTGACGAAGCTCTCCGACGGAGACTGGAGAAGAGGATTTATATACCTTTGCCCACAGGTATGTTTGATAAGACCATTTTCCTTTCATCTCTTTACAAGATGACTTTAGGATTACTGCAGGACTGTTGTGTTTGTGAGGAATCCTGATGGTTTTGTGATGAGCAGTGTAATTCAGGGGTTAATCATTTGTCTGGATCGCTTTATTTTTAAAGAGAGTGAGAAAAAGAGAAATACTGCTTGCTTGGGGGCTGAAAAACAAAGAGCTGTGGCATTTCATTGCAAGCCATTGATGGGTTCTTATATTTTGAAAGAGAGTTAGTTTTAATGAGCCTAGAATTATTTTAAATGTTTAACAGTCAGTCCTTGAGTGATCATCAAAGGCAGCCTTTGGACATGTTCACAAACATTGCAAATGCACTCCATGCCCTTGCAGACAAACGGAAAGAAGTGAATCCATGAATTTTCACTTACAGGCTTAGTTCATTGCAAATCACTGCTTGCTTGCCTTTATTACTGTGCTTCCAGTCACTCAGAATGCAGCAGGCTGATTGCTTTCCTGCCCTAAGACATCTCAGCTTGTATTGTCTTTCCTAGCTGTCATTCACCTGTCCTATTAATTTTGAGATTCCTATCACTTGAAGTTTTCATAGCTCCGTTTCTTCTTGGTACAGTGCATGCCTCATCTCCCTGCATGAGCACTCATGATAACAAGATGCATGTCTGTGGTGACAGTGGTTGTGATTGAGTTTAGCAGGTCTAAGGACACTTAATAGTTCTACAGCTTATCTTTGCAGCTTACAGGCAGTAACAGCTCCTAATAGGATGCCTGTCTTTATGACCAATTAGTTTAAAATCCTATCAGCTCTTCCTCTTGTTTCTAATTAAACCAGATTGTTTTTTAACACAGTGTATTACACGCTGGATAACATAGGAGATATGATCTGGTTTTATTTCCAGTCTTAGTTTCTGTTGTATCTATTCTGCAAGTAAGACTTGTGCTACTCTGGGCGAAGATCACTCTGAGTGATGCATTTATAACTGTGCTGTCTGATTTGACATAGTCAGGCATTTTAACTGAAGAAGGGGTATGGTAGCATATACACACCTGTATATTGTGGAATTTGATGGAAGCATGTATTCTGTAGTGTTTAATTTTCAAAATGCTGCACAGGCTTGCTAGCCCCACAGCAACAATTAGAAGAATGTTCTCTGATGCTACAGGTATGCTGTGTGTACATTGTACTCTCTAAATAATAAGTCCCCATTCTATAGCTAGTGCCAGTTGTGTGTGATGGATAACTCTGTGCTCCTGACAGTTCTGCAAAGCACACACAACCAGCAGCTCTAGACAAGCTTTCTATTTTCTTTTGTATTTCTCCTTCCCCAAAACTTAAAAAAAATGTAAGAATTAGGGGCATCAATGAATAAAACATAATGTGTTTTATTGGACATTTCTTTAAGACTTTTAGCCTTTCCTACTGCTGCTTCTTCTGGTGTGGTTGTCCTTTTTTATAGGTCATAAAAATTGATCACTTGGGGAATAAAGATGCTGAGCTGGTATATTTTTGCTGTACAGTGAAAGCCGGGAAACCAGTCATCCTCTTCTTTCCCACCCTTGTGCAGAGTAACACGGAGGCCTAAGCTGTCAAATGTGAATTCCCTCTTACAAGCTTAGGCTGCTTAACATATATACCCAAGTGCACATATGCACATGCCCTCTGCAAGAGAAATGGTTAATTGACTGCATAAGTGCTCGTTTACACAGCTGGTTATCACTGTGTGCACACTGCATCTGAGTAGGAAAGTGGGATACCAGGACATTTGTATCGAAAATATATTCATACATGTTTATTGTATTAATGTGTCTGTTTTCTGTCAGGCTTCAGCTGATTTCTTGGGTCCCAACTGAATAAACTGCTTAAACATATGCTTAAAGTTCAGCCTGTTGTTAAGGGGTTTATGCTGTCTGAAGCTGTTTTAATAGAATTCTTATTGTAGTTCTAATGAAACTCTATGAATAATATGCAGTCAAACCCTTGAATAGGGAGTGGATCCACAGGGATGTGAGAAGAAACAGAAATTTGTAGGATTGTGCTTTTGTGCCCTTGGGTAATATGTGACCAAATGCTTTATCACCTGAGACATAACAGACTTTTTAATGACAGATGACTTTGACAAATATCTCTCAGCCATGCTGTTTAAATATACTGCATTTAACCAAATGCTTTACTATATTTGATTGCACACTTCACTATGACTTGTTCTCCCTCTTTTTCTTATATTGAAGTCTTTTGTTCATACTTTTCACTAAAAATCTAAATTGTGTTTATATCTATTTTTAGTGTAACTCTTGCCAGTCTTCAAACAAATATTTTTACGTTGTAGCAAAAGGCAGAGCAGAACTACTGAAGATTAATCTTCGGGAAGTAGAACTAGATCCTGATATCAGCCTTGAAGAAATTGCTGAGAAGATTGAAGGCTATTCTGGTGCTGACATCACTAATGTTTGCAGGTATCTCATTGCCCTTAATTTGCAAATAGAACTGCATGGAAACGCATCATTTGCATTATATGATAAAAGGCAATACCCACTGCAGCTGAAGCCATGCTCACAGTGTCTGTGTTTGAGGCCCAGACCTATTTACTGAATTCAAATATTACTGTCATGTGGAGTGGTCCAAAGACCATGGTGTCTTTCTGTGAGTTGTGGCTTTCTTGGATCTGAAGTGAAAAAAATTATCTGAGCAAATCTCATGTTACAATTGGCTGCATTTACTGCAGTTGTCTGCATTTGTTAATATAGTGAAAATACTCTTTTTCTTTTAATCCCATTATTTTAAAAGATCAAATTCCACAATCCAAAAGATTCCTTTCACAGAATACTTCTTTGGGACTCTATATGCTGGATGTTTGGACAGCCCCAAGTGCAGCAGAGTCTTCAGGTGTCTACCTGAATCTTCTAGGTGCAAGTGGGTTATAGATTATAACATTAGTATTTAATTTATTTCCATCATGTTCCCACAATTTGTTTCATTTTTAGCAAATCAGTCTTTTTTGGTGAAGGATAGGTATTTGAAGAAACTTATCTGAAGGAAGTCTATGTCCCTTAAGAATCCTGTCAAGAGAAATTGATCCTGTAAGAGCATGGCTTGGGAATCCTTTTTCTTCTCCCCCTCCTGCCTTTCTGAAAATGCGAAATCTCTCCATGGATTTGAAAACTCACTGTGTGACACGTAGTATTGAAATTACCTGTTCTCCCTAAGGCTTGTGTTATCCCTTGCTGGGAAAAACCTGGGGAAAGAGAAAATGTAATTTCAGACTGCCTGTGGGCCACTGTGTGAGAAAATGAGCAGTGTTCTTCAAGCCAATGTGCCAGGCTGGCAGGATCTGAGCTGGGGAGGAGTCACAGAGCAGGCAGAGCATGAGGAGCTACAGGCACCGATGGCCTCAGCACTGCAGGGCCACATGATGCTGTGTCTGATGCCTCCTGCTCTGCCCTTCATACATCCAGGTGCTATAGACATGCAGGCAGCCAAGCAGGGCTGCACTCTTAACCCTTGCTGACTGTCCTTTGGGGCTACACTGCAGGGAGAAAGTTGAAGTCTAAAAGGAATGCAGTGTAAAAATCCAGACTATTTAAAGAAAAAAAAAGTCTTTGAGTTCATCTCCCACCCTGCCCTTTTCTGCTCTAAAGTTGTAAAATTTCATCTCCATGAATCATTGTAAAAGGTTTTCAGTTTTATAGTTTTAATTATCTCTGCACATTTACCATATGCTTAAATGGGTTTTGGTGCCAATGCATTCTTTATGTTGAATTAATGTAATGATCTGGGAACATGGAAGCTACAGAAGATGCGAACTGCATCTTCTATGGTAAATAAATGCTCTCTTAAGTGTTCCTGCCAGTGGTTTCTAGCAAGAGTACACGATCAAAATTCAGCACATTCTGCTAGCAATTAGCTTCCATGCATTGTCCTGTATTTCCAGAGATGCATCTTTAATGGCAATGAGAAGACGTATTAATGGCTTAACTCCAGAAGAGATTCGTGCACTTTCTAAAGAAGAGCTTCAGATGCCGGTTACCAAGGGGGACTTTGAGCTGGCTCTGAAGAAAATCTCCAAATCTGTTTCTGCTGCAGACCTGGAGAAGTATGAAAAATGGATGGCGGAGTTTGGATCTGCTTAATCTCAGTGACAGCTTTCCTTTGCTGGAGTTTTATGGTTTTTGTTGTTCTCACTTTCAAAATGAGTTAGAAATCTTTTTAAAGGCTTAATAAAAGGTCTGTCTCTGCCCTCATCCCACCCCTTTCTGGTGATAGGATCTTTTAAGCTATTTGCCTTTAAAGGGAATGAACACAATAATGAGCTGATATTGTAAAAGACATTTTATCTCTGAAGTAGAAAAATAAGACAAACAGGAAGGGAAAAATCATACTTCTGAGGGTAGTCTTTTTATTTTTCAAATGAAGAGCAGTGTTACTTGACTTCCTCCTAGTCATTTTTTATGGCTGGAGTCAATAAATCAGCTGGGGGATGTGACTCCAGAGGAACAGACAAGGGCTTGCTGTACCCCTGCTCTTAAGTGCTGCTTCTGCCTCCCTTGAATGTGGCATCCAAGTTATTATTCTTTCTCTTTGTACTCGGATATTCAGAGCAAAGCCTGTGGATTAATTGGCATTACACAGAGGAAATGAGACATGGGCCTGACTCTCCTCTCATGTACACTCACTTGGAATTGGTGTCACTTCAGACTGTTATCAGTGTTACCTGCAATGACTTCTGATGGAAATGAGAGGGAAAGAAAAAGGCATGGATTGTTCTCAGTCCGGTTTATGCTTGTTCTTTGAACATAGTTTGAACCTGTTTGACCAGTAGGCACTTTGACTTAGGTTATAACTTGCACTTTTATGCTTATATTTCATCTTGTGCTTGTCTGTGCTATCTAAGTGTAATCATTATTACTATTATTGTTATTATTATTTTAGTACTAAGAGTTTAATACAGTAAAGACACTTAATATCTAGGCTGTATTTAAAACAAAAGACTGTCCTTAAAACAAGTGGCTGTGAACTTCCATTTCTGATTAGATAAGAACTTTTTCCTAGCATTACTAGCAATGGGACTTGTACCTGTTTATGTTGTAGAACTGTTCATGCTTAATTTTTTTTGGCGAAGATTTCTTAAAAATATGTAATTACTACTGGTTTAGTAATATTTTAAAATAATCTGTATGACATTGTTTATGTTCTTAACTGTTTCTTCCCTTCCTGCATACAAGTGCAGTGAAGAGAAGGGTTCTAAAATCTAACCTGAGAAATCCTCTCTAGAGTATACCTGTCACACTGACTATATGAGCTTCTCATAGACTCAGCCTGTGAGTCTGGCACATGAAGGTTTCCTTGGTAGAAATGTGAAGGAGTGGTCAAACAACCAAATTTACAGAGAATGCAAGCTCTCAAGTTTTTGGTGATACTGTGAGCTAGGCCTTATGTATCTTGGTGGATGTGAATTGCTGTGCAGCTTGGTAGGTATTCAATCCTTCAGCTCTTTGCTGAGACTCCTTGTGGCAAAGACAGATGTGATGAACTGGAGTAAGAAACACACAGCACCTCTTATAGAATGGGATTATATCCTTATTTGCTCCTTTTTGTTAGTCCTTGGAAGTTCCCAATAATGTCAGTAATTCAGCACACTGGTCTCTTGAGCCATGACATGTTAACCACTAAGGCAAAAACCTTAAATCACATACTTAGTTTGCTCAGTGAAGTGGTAAAATCACCATCCCTGGAAGTGTTTAAAAAATGTGTAGATGTGGCACTTGGGAACATGTTTAGTATTGAACATGTCAGTGCTGGGTTAATGGCCAGATTTGATGACCTGAGTGGTCTTTTCCAACCTTAATGATTCTATAATTCCTCCTGGGGAGTAACTGGACCTTTATAGAGAGAAAGCTCTGAAAGTATTGCTACGGACTGTCATTTCTTCCTTATGAAGCTGTAGGCTGCCACAGTTGTTCTTTGTTTGTTTGTTTGCAGTAGAAATTAGTAAAGCTACACAAATCTTTTGGGGCCAATGCCAGAATAGCACTGGGGTCTCTCACTAAAGAGTCCTTTGCTGCCCAAGGAGCTTAATCTATACAACCAAGATAGTGGGGAGTTGACATGAATGCCAGTAACAACCCTACAGCCCAAGAGCAGTGCTGGGATTCAGCAGTTGCTGCTTAGTAGGATCTAAGTACCAGTTTGCTCAGTTTCACATTGCAAGCAGCAGTGATCTTCCTACTGATGAAACCACATCACTTTGTGAAAATGTCAGTCATTAGCTCTTTGATGAACCTTCTACCTTAAGGCATTAAACTTCCCTCTTGGCTGTTAAGCAAAATTCACTGTACTGGGCATTCCCTTTAGTAGGAATTATTCAGGTGCTGCACTCTTTCTCTAAAGGTCATGGTATCTACCCCAGAAATGATTTAACTGTACAGGTCCATTCATCCTTTACAGCTGCAGAACAGAAAAGTGAAAGTTTTCAGGCGGTAGATGTTTGTGATGTTGTGCCCAGCATTACTGCTGTGACTTGGGCCCTGCTAGACCAGGCACCCCAGATGACTGGGACCGTCCCTTCCCCTTTCAGGAAGGGGAGCTGTCCTTGTGTGCTGACCCTTTCATCTTTACCAAGTCATGCTGGCACACCCACCCAAGGTGGGCTTGGAGACTGGGGTATTAACTCCCGGGGGCCAGCATTGGTTGCAGCAAGGAGCAACACAGGAAGGAAGGGCAGCCAACACTAGCAGCAGCTCAAGGCCCAAAGGGTGAACTTACAGCTCAAAATAAAACGAGTTCACGTCCCACTGGTGGAAACCCTTGTGTAAGGATACTGGATTCCTTGGAGAGCAATGTACAAGCATGTCACTGCCTGCTGCGACGCTGTTCAATCTGCTGTTTGTGTATGGAGATCATCCACACACCTGGGGTACGCACACACAATAGGTGGTGCTTCAGTAGTTGTACCTAGATTACATAAAAAAATATGTTTTAGGGCTGTGTTTACGTGTTTTCTAAGCATCTGTGAAGGCCCTCTTGGGTGGCACTGTTAATTTTTGTACAATATGCAATCTGGTTGTATGAAGCAATAAATGTGCGCTAGAGTCTGTCCGTCTCGCTCGAGTGGGGCTGTGAGTGCTTTGCTGCTAACTGCTTCCAAAGGCTGCCTGACAATGTGGATCTCTTCAGGATGTCAGGGTGCTCTTTCACCAAAGTCCTGGATGGAGAGCAATTAAAGCAGAGTCTGTGATTTTTGGATAAAGCTGTCAGCAATGCTTTCTCTCGCAATTGGCCTTTTGTTGCCACAAGCTATAAAATGGAGAATACTCCAATACCCAGCACATGGAAGGGAGGGTAGGGGAGAGCAGAGGCCTCAGCAGATGTTCAGTGTTAGCACCTGATTCAGACCTCACAGAGCTAGGCAGCCTTTTTTATTACTTGCCCGTGGGCTGGAAGTATAATCAGGCTCCAGAGAAGCTGTATCATCAGCTGCCTGCTAACCAGGAGACTTTCAAGAGCAAAACTTCTATTAGGAAGGAGCTTTCAAACTTGGAAAGAGACCCCATGTCTCCTGGGACTGGGTTGATTATTTGAATTTTCTCACTAACTTCCTTATGAAAGAATGGATTTTCCAGTGTTTCATAATGCTTCTAACATGAAAGAGCAAGCAAGAGAAATGCTGATCAGGGGATTTCAGGAGAGGTCAAATCTTTGCATAGAAAGTTCAGTTCACCCCAGTTTAAAAGAGACTGAAATAGCAAAGGTGCACTGACTTATTCTGATCATGGAAAAGATGAAAGAGCTTGTGTGTTGTAAAGAAGTCCTCCATCAAATGAGCAAAGACTTCATGGTACAATCCAAGCATGAAGAGGTAAAAGTAGACGAAGAAATAGTGATTTTTTTGTTTTTTAAACTGTTGTTGGAATAAGCCACCCACAATCAGATTGTGAACTGAGATGTTTTTTCAGAGCTGTAGTGACAGATAAGTACGTGATGAACACACAGGTGACGCTTTGCTGCCAGGGAGCAGGCAGGGAGCCTGGAAGTCTAGAGCCACACACTGGTGCAAAGTGGGTGTCAGCTCCCTCTGTGTGAGCAGCCCACCAGGCAGCACTGTGGTGCAGAGTGGAGCCAAGACGGACAAGAGCAGGCTCAGTAGTGCTCTGAGGGAATAAAGCAGACTGCTGGTGATAGCAGAGGCAGGGTGATGGTGCAGTTCCGAGGATGTCTCACACGGCCATTTCCCTGTGCCTGTTAAGGGTTTCACTAGAGCACTGTGCAAAAGCTTGGCCGTCGCTGTGGATGCCTCAGTCACGTGTGTTTGGAGGCCAGCTGCCACACACACCACAGCTAACAGAGCTGCAGCAGCAAGTGGTGCTCCTGCATCCCACAGCACAGGAACATTTGACCCTCTCTGCCTTCTGAGCCTGCCTGGTTTTGTGTGCTGGTTGTGACCCGTTCTTGTGACCCACTTATCACATACATGGTGGTTCAGTACCTCTAGTAGAGGAGTCTCTTTTCTGCAGTACAGAGCTGGTTTTTGATCAGCTAAAGTGCCATGCTTCTACACGTCTACATGTAGGTGTCTTGGAAACATTCAGGCAATTTTCCTCTTCTTTAAAGGCCCCAGCTAGCATTAAAAGCAGATGGGATGAAATTACTTGGCTAGCGTGGCTGCCCAATCCAGGAAAACTTACCTGAGCAGCCAAAGAGGTGCCACAAGGAAAGTTCTGGCTTTGTTATGAAGTGGCAAGATGTGAGGATGTTCCCACTCCTACTGCACAGGGCCTAACACAGAATTAGGGTTGTATCATGTCCAAGCTCTGTTTCCTGGTTTTTGTGTCTTTGTGATTTCTTTGTAGCAGTAGGAACATTTTTCTCAGAGTTTGGGGGAAGCCATGGGGTATTTGTTCAGTGTCTGGGTTAGGATTCTAGAGATCCCATGATCTGGTTGGTACATGAAGCAACTGAAGCCATTCCCAGGGTGCTTACTTTTGGAGAAACCTATCTGACTGTCTGGCTGTACAGTAGGTAGTGTAGCTTTGTGCAAACTCACTTAAATACAATGTTTAGAATATTTGTTTGACAAAGAGAGAAATTCTTACTGCCAGTTTGCAACTGTATTGCTCTCATTTGTAAGCAGTCCCTTGCATACATTGTTTAACTGAGGTAAAAGAAAATGTCTTGGAATTAAGAATTTTTGAACTTGACTTTGGAGAGCAAGAAAGGTAGAAAAATACTTGCCTAGAGGAAGATACAAGAGTACTCAAGACATAGAGAGCTGCAATTTCTTCTTTTTGTGGCTTTCCTTTTTGTCTAGCAGTTGCACTGCTGGGCTGTGCTTTCTGTTTCCAATTTGTTTTGAAATAATTACCATTGTTTATCCATCTCTCAGACAGCCTTTGCAGATGATTTGGTTCCACAGAGCCCTCTTTTGCCTGGTGGTTGGTGTTCTGGCACAGCGTGTTGTGTGATATCTGACTGAACAGCCTGATGGCATGAGATCTTCCTTGGGAAGGAAAGGTCACCCAAATGGTGTAGGTGACAAGAACTGTGCAGAATACCAAGTGGACTGGGGGGAACAGAAACCATAGCAACTCTGCACAAGGTTTATAAATGCAACCAAGAAGAAAAGGGAATACCCTCAAGGAGATGCTGACAACACTGCAATATGCATATTGATGTAAGTGTGGGGCTTGGCATCTTCACCAGTGAGGAAAACCTACGTAAGAGGGTGGAAGCCACTCAAAGGAAACCAATTGCAGGCACTGCCAACAGATTTCATCATCCAGCCTTGCTGCTTTAAAACATGCCAGTGTCCAGGGGCCAGTTTGTTACTGCTGCTACAAAGGCTGCCTTTTAGATAATCAAATTGGACTTTCTAAAAGCTTGCTGCCTGTCTTGAAATGTCTTCTAACTTTGGCATGTGGTGGGGCTGGAGCTGTCTTTGGAGAGCTAGAAGAATAAGGCAATGTTAATAGTGGTGCATTTCTATAGGGTCCTGGGGCTTTGTTTTGCTGGGTACAATTTGGGTGTGCGAGAAGAGATGCTCCAAATGCTTATGGGGAGTTGAGATGGTAGAAAGATGGAGAGGGTAGGTGGAAGGTCCTGGGATCAGTGGAGGAGACAAAACTGTCCCTCCTACTCCCAGTTCCCAACCCTGAAGCAGACAGTAGTATTTTTAAGTTGCTTTTGATTTGCAGCACCCTAGCATTTTTTGTACTGAGGCAGAAGATCTCTGTATTGTGAATTAAATACAGCAAACTTGTTTTTCTTTAAAAGAGCAAGATTGTTTTTCTTAAATACCTTTTGCAGACCCTTAATAGGTGCTCCTGTGGGCTACAGATGATGGTCTGAAAAGCATTGGCCCATGTCATCCTAAGCTTGCCTGAATTTCTTATGGAAGGAAGTCTATAATGAATGGTGTTGATTTTATTTTCTACTTGTTAGTTTGCTCAGAAAGATGAAGCTCAGTGAATGTGAGGTGCTTCTGGGGAGTTTATTTACAATGCATTTTCTTCTGTGCAGATTACCATTTCATCAGCATATGGCACAGCCATTTAAAATAAATATTTGGCTTTCCTTAAATTACACTTGTGTAGAAAGGTCCTTGAGTATGCATATCTGTCCCTCTGTTGTATCTAATTAGACATTTCTACCATGGTGCTGGGGGACCAGACTCATTCCCTCTTGCCAAGGAGCCAAGAGCCTGCTCCTCCCCTGCCTGAGGGATCTGTGTGCCTCAGCTCACAATCGGCCCCTTCCCTGTGGGGCTGCCAGCCACACACCGGTGGCACTGCCAGGTCAGCCTCCCTCCCTAGGCCCTGGGAATTCAGATTTATTTAAACTGGGAACTGCCCAGCTTAAGCAAATGCTTGGTACCCTGTCCAGGCTCCCCTTCTTCTCCTGCCAAGGCAGCTGTGCTTTTGCAAAGCAGAGCCCCGAGTGAAGCAGTGGGAGCAAACTGCCCGAAAGGCTGGGGAGGAGCTCAGGCAGTGTTGGGTAGGATGGGATGCTGGGCTGCAGCCCTGTGTGCCCCCCCAGTCCGGGCAAGGGAAATCAGTGGTGAGGAGGGGGAGCAGCATTCCCTCAGGCATGCAATATAGATGTGGATGGGAGAGGAGTAGGAAACTGATTTTAGAACAAAGGAACAAATGACAAACTAAGCAGTTTTAAGATGGAGTGGAGTCTGTAACCCAGGAGGCCTTTTACATCTCTTTGGCATATCCAGATGTTTTGTTTTCTCACAGATGATTTGGAACTTGTTTCCAGTCTAAGTTCTCACTTGATTTGTATCCATCTGATCTTGTGCTGATAGCCCTGTCTAACAAATATTTTTCACTCCCCAGTATTTATGTACATTCCCTGAATGCTTTTATAGACTCACCATATAAAGCAGCACCTTGTGCTTTGTTGTACTGCATAAACTCCTTCAGGCTCTCATATAAACTGGATCCTCCTCAGCACCCTTCCTTTCCGACTGAGCCTGTTCTTTATTTAACATAGATCATCAGGAGTGTACATGGTGGGTCCATAAGCCACACACAGCAAGGTACCCAGTAAGGCAAAGAAAAAAAGACATTGCTGTCATGGTACATTCCTGTAATCAAGCAAATAAACCAAGTATTTGGGTTTGTGACCTGCAGGAGGGCAGACAACTTGGGTATATTATTATTGCACAGCAAACAGGCCTCATTAGATAACTGAGGTGTTCATAGGCAGTGGGATACACAGGGAAGTGGTGGAAGATGCAGGAACTCTCCAGACAGCAGCTTTAGAAAAGATGTGGATATTCTGTTTGCAGGGGATGCAGCTACATGAACCCACATGGTTGGAGGCCACAGCATTTCTGTGGATGTTTGGATGCTGCCCAGACAAAGGGGAAGAAAGTATTTGGGACCAGCTAACACACTCCAGGGGTCCATGGCCACCAGTAACCAGGGATGAATGTGAGTGTGGAGGGACAGGATGGATAGCAACTGCCTTCTGCCAGTCTCCCTGCCTCTGCCTTACTCTTGGAGCACTGGCACTCACACTCGGGTCCCCAGTGCCACCAGGACGCAGGTCTGTGCCAGACCCTGCTGGTACAGGATTCTCCAGGGCATGCTCCTTGTTCTTGAGCTGTCCAGATGCAAAACCAAACGGCAGCCTCCCAAAAGGAGGCTCCCAAAATGCTGTTAAGCATTTGGCACCAGAAACCCTATGATGCAAAAAGTGAACCCACTTAGACTGAGTCTGTTCAAGACATTCCCTTTGTATCTGGCAGTGGCTCTTACAGCCAAGGTGGGAATAAAACTGTTGCTCTTCTGCTCCTTAGTGACAGGGCTGTTTGTGGTTTTTCTGTTGTGCTGCTCTGCTGGGACTCTGTGGGTGTGCCAGCAGCTCGCAGTGGCTGTGTGTGGACAACCACAGCTTTGCTCCTTGGTGATCCTGGGAATGCAAAGGCTTTGTCTCCCATTAGAGACCCAGCAGCTCTACTTCTTAAAGACTTCTTCCAAGCAGAGGTATTTCATACTTTGTTTCAACTCTCAGTCCTTTTGACAGAAGTTACCTGCAGGCTGCCTGGCCAGTGTTTTTCTCTAATGGTGCAGGGTAGTTTTAGGAAGACAAACTGTCACACTTAAGAAAAGATGCCTGGCCTGGTTTGGTAAAGGACAGAACACAGGAACACAGGAACATGGGAACACAGGAACACAGGAACACAGGAACACAGGAACACAGGAACACAGGAACACAGGAACAAGGTTGTGTCTGAACTCACCTGACAGAGCCCACCACACAGCTCCCCAAATGAGAGTCACGCTTTCTTGAGATGGTGTTTAACACAAGCAGAGAAGGCCCATGGGACAGGATGAGGAAGAGATAGGTGGTAGGAATTCCTGCTGCTGAAGCTAGTCCTTGCACAAAGATGCATCTGCCCAAGTGAGGATCCATGGATGCTTTAAGGGTATGAGTTCAAAACAGATTCATAGTTTGTATGTTTGGTGGTTAAATTGTGATTTCTCATAGCTGTGAGTTTTGCTAACACTCTTCTCAAGGGAGGGGGACAGAGGGCCCATGAAAGGAGTGTTGCTAAGGCCATTGATCTTCCTGTGAGCTCTGCATCTCTTCAGAGATCTGTGTTGTGCAAGGTGCTGGACAGGGATGCAGGAGTGACAACCCCAGCCTGAACAACAAACTCGGGACACCAGTGGGACAAGCCAAGATGGACAAAGGAAGAGGCAAGAGCAGTGGTAGGAGATCAATCCCATCATGGCTGCAGCCAGGATGTACTGAGCTTGTTGCTGTCCTTGATGCTTGTTAGCAGCCCTAGAGATGGTGTCTTTCAAGGGCTGAGGTCAAACACAGCCTTTGCTGAAGGAAGCTGTCCTGACCACATGGGATGGTTTGCAGTTTGGCTGGGCAGCTCCCAGATTCAGCTGGGGCACTGTGGGGCATGGGCATCTGGGAGCATGGGCAGCCTGCTCTTTGTGGGTTTGGGACCATTTCCATCTGCTCCTAAGGAGAGATGGTGCAACATCTCTTGGCTCAGCTTCCTGAAGGTCTTCTGGTCCCACCAGGATTTTCCAGCTGCTGTTGCTACACTGCAAAGAGCTGGACCATTTGTGTCTCCAGTAAGCTCTGCTCTTCAGCTTCAGTTTTAATGTTGAGACAAGCTCTTTTTTTTCCCTAAGAATTGATTTAGCATGCCATGAAACACATGTTCCAGTGTCTCCTCCAGTCTCTCAAGATTCATTGCAAATTTACAATTAAGCCTTGTTTTTTATTTAAGCCTTTGGAGTTTTCCATGTAGTTTTCCTGTACAGAGAGGAATGTGCAGGTACTGAGTGTGCAGAACCCACTTGCTCAGCCAGCACAAATGCCTCAAGCAGTGTTTTATACACCATGTACATGGAGTTTATAACCCCTTTGATTTAGGATTCTTGGGATGTGGTGCTCACACTGGATTGATAAATACTGAAATTTCTTAAGAAGCACAGAGGCTGAACAGCATAAGAGCTCAGCTGGAAGGGATTCAGAGTCCTCCTGAACTCTGAATTCTTGATTACCACTTGACACCTTGATCCAACAGAAACTTCCCAAATGCAGCCATCTGCAGCAATGTGTCCTTTAAGAGAGTAAGAAATTGTCAGGGAGAGAAAGGGCTCAAACTGCTTTCAAGATTCATAAGCCCCTTGAGGGAGTTTTAAGAGCTGGAACAGCTCTGCAGTTGCTTTACATGCCCAGGAGCTTTCTGTTTGTGCAACTAGCAGCCATAGCTGGGGGCTGGATGCAGCTCCTGGCCTTGGGGCTGGGCTCAGGCACGCGCCTCTTGCTCAGAGCAGCTTCAGCTTTAGAGCCACTGCAAAGGTTTGTCTACAAAGTGCAGACTGCAAACATCCATCACGAGGAAAACCAAGAGGAATGTGATGCACCAGGCTTGTTTAGAAACCGCAGATGATTTACAAAGTGTGCTTAATTGGAAGTTTCTCTTTGCGGCTTTCTGACGTGTTATTTTTCTGATGCAGACGTGTAGGAGTCTTTTAAAAGGTCCATGTTTACTAAAGAGGAGTTGCATAATTGGGGCTATATTTATGGACTGTGTATGGGCAGGATAGGGAAGTGAGCTGCCACAGCAGTGCAGGGAAGGGTCTGGGTGTCTCAGGGCATCACCAGCTGGGTATGAGGGACCAGCATCCTGTTCTCTGGGTGGAAGAAAGGGTTTCCTGTCCTTATCCCCTGGATATCTGTTCCCAGTGCTGGCACTGCAGTTATGAGAACATGGGGGATCTGAGTGCATCCACAGAAAGACAGTAAGGAATAGAAGAGGTGAAAAAAACCATAGTCTGTGGAGGAAGGTGTTCAGAATGAGGGTCACTACATTTTTAAAAAGAAAACTTTCCAAAAAGTCTATTTTTAAAACTAGATAAAAAAAATATTTAAAAATCTAAAAAAATTTGAAGAAGGAGAGTTGTCTACTGTGGGTAGGGCAGAGGCTCAAGTTAATGTATGGGATATTTGTGTTAAACATCAAGGGAAAAAATGCAAACATCCCTACAGCAAAAAATTGGGAGTGTTGTGGAGACACCATTCCAGCAAGATGTGTCTGGACTAAAAATTGTTCCCCACAAGCCATTGTTCCCCACAGCCATCCTGCCTGTGAGCAGGAAAGTGGACTAAGCAATCATCTGGAGCTAGCTCTGATGAGTTCTGCCACGATTTGGGCTTTACAGCCTTTTTCCCCTTCTCCTGTGCACCAAAGACATGAGTGTATAAGCACTGCTTCATGGAGTGGCCGCTGGCACCCACCAGCAGAGGCAGAGGGAGAAGTTCAGTTTTAGGAATCTGATGACACTTTTCCACACTGAGTTGGATGGGCATTTCCATGCTGTCCAGTGTGGAAATACTGGGGCTAGCTGGGGTGCTGGCATTTTCCCCCATGCTCCACAGTCCTAAAGGTGTTCACGTGGCAGCAGCCTCACAGCACGCATCCTCACATCCCAGCTCTCCCTCCCTATATCACCCCAGCCTTAAAAGTGACCACTTGGCCTGTTTATAGTTTATTAATGCTTTAGGGACTGAACTGCCCCCCCCCCCCCCCCCCCCCCCCCGCCACAAGAATTTTGTCCAAGAACATGATGGGCAACAGGAAGAAAAGGCCTATAAAACAAAATGTGGAATTCTGGGTTTTTTGTAAAGGTAGATTCTGTTGCCTCCCAGATGGTATCCGGGCAAACTCACCTCAATTTCCACCCACTAGGTAATCCTGCCTCTATCCTGACATGCGGAATTAGCATCCAGTCTTGTCTCAAACACCTCAAGAAGTGCAGTATCCATCACTCGCTGTGCAATTTTCTCCAGGAGGTTAATGTCCTTATGGTTAAAAAGTGTGCCCGATTTCTAATTCAGCTCGGGATGTTCTCCTCTGCCCATCACTGTCTATCTGTGAGCCCTTCTCAGACTACATTTTTAGTGCCCTCTTAGCATCCCATATTTTCTATCCACACATGTACTTATACACATCATCAGATCACTTCTCAGTTTTCTTTCTGACAAGTTACAGAGGCTGACCTCTAGAAGTCTCTCCCTGGAAGTGATTTTCTTCGACTCTCAAACCATTTTTTATGTCTCTTTTCTTTACCCGCTCCAATTTTTTGATGTGCTCTTTTAAATATGGCACCTCAGCAGGATGCAGTATTCTAGTGTCAACCTGGCCAAGGACATACACAGAGATAAAATCGCCTTCTATTCCACTTCACAGTCCTGTTGCTTATGCACTGAAGGACCAAATTAGCTCATTCTGCTGCAGCAGCCAAAAAAAAAAAAAAAAAAAAAATAGACCCCACATTTGAGAACCAGAAGGCCAGATAGTGGTATTAAAAAGAGATAAATGGAGCCAGCATGAAAGCAGAATTACAAACCAGGGCAGGATTAATAGCACACTGTGATACTAGCCTGGACACATTAGTTGAAATAAAATGCTGAGAAAACAGTTTCTTCCACTTCAGAGCCGATTGCACGGCAGTGCTGCTGTGAAGGCTCCTGTGTGGCGGGCAGGCTGTGCTCCGGGTGCCACAAAGTGTGGGGCAGCCCCGGGGAGGGTGAGTGACTCCGGGTCGCATGGCTGCACCTGGAGATCCTCGCTAAATTGTGCCCCCAGGCTCCCTGAGATGAGAGGCAAGCTCTGATCTTTTCCAGGCTCAGCCCACAGCTGGCTGTGGGTAGATCTGCCCTGCAAACTGTGAAATACCATCATAGCTCCGCACACAGGAAGGCACCCACAACCCTTTGTACTCTCTGTCTTCTGCATTCAAAATCTTTCAGAGGCAGAAGGGTTTTTCCTTAGTTCCCATGCCTGGTGACACTTGCTGAATGCAGAGTCACTGTGTCATTTCAAATACATTCTCAGTACACATCCTCAGCATAAGCCTCATCTTCTTGTATTAGAGACAGTGACCTGACCCCAATTCTGAAGTCTTTGAGGGATTCCCTGAAGCACCTCAAGGGTAATGTGCCCTGTGCCAGTGGTCTGTCTCCTAGGCTTTGAAGGCTTTCTGTGAGATAGTTCCTTAGTCTCCTTCTTCCTCATTTCTATATCTGTAAAATAGATTTAACAACCTTGGGGATAGATAAGATGCTCAGATCCCATCCTAAGTCTTTGTTTGTGCTGATGCAAACCCTTTTGCACTGCTTCTGTCCTCAGAATGAGAGAGACAAAGTGTATCCTTCTCCCTTGCTGACCTGCTGGTTTGGGGTTTTGACTCCTGATGCTTGGGTGTTCCAGGAACTTGGACACTGAGGGCACTGTCATTCCTGTGCTTGCTGTGTGGATACATGTGGGAGGGTGTCCTTTCCCCAGGGGACGAAGCAAAGCCAGGGAGAGGAGCACTGGTGCATTGAGACAGTTGTTGGGGGATTGATGGACAGGAGAAAGCCTGGTGGAGGTCACCAAGATGGCTGGTGCACACTGAGGCACCAGAAGATGGTGAGAGAGCTGAGCTTATTCAGCCATATCAGGAGAAGGCAAAGGAAAGGTCCAGTCTTCGCCAGCAACTACTCTGTGAGAGGTAATACAAAACATGAATCCAGACCTTTCCAGGACATACATGGTGAAAGGATGGGAGACAGCACAGGAAGTTCTGTGTAGATATAAGGCATCAGGATGGCACGGTCAGAGTGGTCAAACACTGGCACAGGCTGCCCAGAGAGGTGGTGGTGTCTGTGTCCTTGGAGATGCTAGAATTTGTCATGGTCCTGATCAGCTTGCTGTGACTGGTCCTATTTAGAGCTGGGCTGGTACCTGACGACTTCCAGAGGTCCCTTCTGACCTGAGTTATTCTGTCATTCTCTGACACCCTTGAAGTAACCTGCAGGGCAATGACAGCGAGGAGACAACAGCCTTGATCCCTTGAAATGAGGGCTATGCAGATGGCTTATTGGCATAGGAATAGGATAAAATTTAATCTTCATGCAGCACCACTTCTGTTAAAGCAAGCAGTGTAATCCTAGTCCATGGAGCAGCATTTCACCTTGGACAGGGGCAGTGCACAAAGGGGCTGAAGGGGAGCTGTGCTGGTAATGGCTCTTTGACCAGAGATGCTCCAGGTGCCCTACGGGCACTGCTGGGAGCTCTCATAGAGGCAGCAGCTGCACCAAGGCCCTGGAGAGAGACCTGAACAGATCTGGGAATTCCATAGTTGTGACCCCTTGGCCTGTGATCCTAATTAATGCTCAGGTCGTTGGCAGTGGCAAAGAGAAGACTAATGAGCATCCTTTGGCCAGATGGGGGTGATGTGAGAGGTTGTGTGAGGTGGCTGTCATGTCATCTCACTTCAGGCCTTGGAGGGAAGGCTGGAGCCCAGCTGGCTCACTGGGCTCTCCCCTTCATCAGTGGAAGGTGATGTGCTCCCCTTGGAGGATTCAGCTCATCCTGACATGTGTGTCTAAGACTGGTGAGTTGATAGTGTTAACGATGGTATTTGGAGTTTACTGTCTTTCTCTATTGGATACAGAGTGGGAGTCTAATCTGGAGATTAGAGGGACAACCAACTTAGATTTGGCCAGTGGAAACAACTCATTTTGGGATTTGATTACAGGTGTACCTTAAGACTCCACATGGCTCAACATATCTGAGAAGGATCCAAGTCCCTGTGAGCACCAAGCTCAGCAATGAGGCAATATACTGCTTTCACAGGATCAGGAATCAGAGTTTTATATGCCTAAAGCTAGAGAGGGAAGTCCAATTCCTGATGCCATGTGCCACTATCCTGAACTTCTGCTCTTTCAGAGTCAATTTTTTCACACTGGGGAACTGAAGAGTTATGCTTTCTGTGGAAAAAAATGTGTTCACCTTTGGGGGAAAAGCAACACTTCAGCTTGATTTGCCCCGGCTCGGCTACCAGAGGCATCCATGTGAGTCATTCTCTCCCCATTCTTCCATTCTCTGATTCCAGACACCTCCCCAAAGTCCCCTCACATTTCTCCTAAATATTATCCATCATTTGTCTGCTAACTCTTCCTCCTGTGCTAGTAGTGCCTCCTCCCCCTCTGGGCCACATTACATACCGCAGAGGCTGCCTCGCAAGACTTCAGAAAAACTTTCCCTGCTATTCAAAGACAGAAGAGCACATTGCTAGTTGATTCTTAAAGGCAGCCTGTGTTTTGGTCAAGAAAAACCCTAATCTGGCCTTATGAGTGCAGTAAGATGGAGAATAAAGCCAAGAATGCTGAATTACATCTAAAAATGCTGTGCTCTGTCAGCACAAATGTGAAAGATATGTTTTGAGTCTGGGGAAATCCCAAAACCTTTTTGGAGGGTACCTACCAGTGTCCAGACAAATCACTATGCAGTAGCAGGCAGTTCCCAGGGAAGGTTTCTGTGTCCCTCAGGACTCCTAGCAAAGCAGCCTTGCTGGTGACCCTGACACCCAACACACTTTCATTCATTGTAAACAGCACTGATGGAAAAGCAGATTTGAGCTTGTTTCACAGGCACATTAAAAGAAAGGTTATTTACAGAAATTGTTCCACCATTGCGAAGCTCCTCCTGGATTTTAAACATATGGTTATGCCTTTCAGCCCTGTGTAATGTCACAAAGAATTACAGTGCTTCACCTCTTGTTCAGTATCTCAGGTCTGTGTAAAAGGTCAGTCTTTTGGCTTTAGATCCTAAGGATGGAGCAGTGTCCTCTGCCCATGAGACTATTTCAGGGAGGACAGGTGGTAGTTTATTTCATTCAGCCATTAGACTGTCTTCACCAAGTTTTCTTATTCTCCCTCTGAATTGCTGCTCAGCAGCACTTCCACCCTGGGGCTTCTGCTCTCTGCTGATCTCCTGAGATGAAAGCTGCCAGCCAGCTCCACCAGCAGCGTGTCCATGGGTGTGGCAGGTCCTGAAGCCACAGGTCACACAGGGACTGCTGATTGCCAGAGCCTGGGAACTGCTCTGGCAGCGGTCTCTTGAAAGCAAAGCCTAATGAAAAAACCTCTCCTCTTGCTGCCATAGAAACTGAACAGACTGAACAACGTGTTACTTCTCTCATCTCCAACAACTCAACACCTGAAGTGACTTGACCTATGAAGATATTTGCATTAAGTACCACACAATTGCTGAAGAAATGGGATTGAACGGAAAAACAAAAGAGAAGAAGAATGTCCCAAAGGTCCTTTGAAAACTGCTGGGGAAAGGGAAAGGGAGAGTTTTTGGGAAATGGAGGCATTTTTCTGGAATGAGAATCAAGGGAACAGAGAGGTCAAGAATAAATTGTTGACCAAGAAGAGTTCATTATGGACATGGAAGAAACCCAGAAGAGAGGCTCCAAGCTTTGCTGGGACCCAGCAAACTGCAGGACCAACAGAGCTGCAGGCTACATGGGTGTGTTGCTCCTGGACAGCATTTTCCATCCAGCACCCCATTTCTTCTTCAGATAGCCATGGCAGTGGGAAGCTGCATTTCCTGGGGAGCAGCAATCGTTGCTGGAGTCCCATCTCACAAAGAGCTCTCACAATGAGATTTCTGGACTAACCTCCAATATTCACTGCATCTCCTGCAGGACCCTGCAACAGCCAAAACTCCCTCAGGAGAGATGATGAAACAGTAAGTTGTGGGTTTATATGTTTAATGTGGGAGTAAATTAGAGGAACTCTCTATTTATTTGTGAAGTTCAAAAATTCAGATATTAGCTGTGAGCCTTGACATCTTTCCAGTGATATTTTTTGCAACCCTGTGGCACAGGCTGCTCAGAGTTATCTCTTTGCTCCCAGCACATCTTTCTCATAACCAGGGAATACTCTGGTGCCTGCAGCAAAGCCTTCAGGAATAAACCTTCCCACTCTGCCCTGCTGACACCAGAGCCCACTTCCCTTTTGTCTCTTCCCATCCACTGTGACTCTTTGCAAAAGGCACTGCTCAGGGCTCAGCCAGATGTGGTCCTTGGAGGCTGGGATGGATAACCTGTCTGTGTGGCAGCATCCCTGGGCCTGCTGCAGGTCAGGGCTCTGGTGACAGCCTGCAGGCAGCCCGGAGGCTGCGGCTGTGCCGGGCACGGGCAGGGCTCTGGGCAGCCTCCTTAGGCCTCTGTCGTTTCCCTGTTTGCCCTGCAGGGTTGGCCCTGCCTGCCCTGAATGATCCCAGCCAGGCAGGCATGGCATGGGTCCAGAGGCTGTTCCCTGATGAAGCAATATCATTTGCTTGGCTGAAGAAGCTGCCCCACCTGCTCAGCTGGGTGCCTCCTGCCAAGGCCGTGGAAAGACTGAAAGGCTGTGTGTGAGTCCCTTCTCTGCCAGAGACCACAAACCAGAGTGGGGCTGTTTTGGGTGGCACAGCCCAGGCAGGTCAGAATTATTCACAGACACAGGCTGCCTTTGTCAGAGTCACTATTTTTTTTTTTTTAAATTTTATTTTATTGTAGTGTCATCTTTCTCCCTTGCAGGTACCACCCTGCCTGCTTGCAAGTGCATGGGCAGAAGCAGCAAACCCCAAGAGCACCTAGGCCCTGTAGCCATTACCTGTGCCCCATCCCTTCCCTGGGTTCTCACACTAAATTGAGCAGCATCCTGCACTAGGTGCTGGGAACTCAGCTGTGATACCCTGGTTCAATATCACAGCTCGTGGATCTGCTCCAGGATTTGTTGTTTGGGATTTCTTTCACTGGTTTTCTTTTTTATTTTTCACTTTTTTAAAATTTTGTGCTAGTTTTTTTAATGTGTATTTGGTGTTTTAATTTCATGTTGAAATTGTTGGCACCCTCCCACTGAGGGCTGGGCATACATATATACCCAAGCAACTCTCACATGAACTCTATTCTGAAACAAAAGGATTTAATTCTGAATAAATAAGTTTAGGACTAAAACCATTTTTGCTTTACTTAATCAGCCAACTGTTCTGTACTGGTTTCTTCAGAGGTGGTTATTTCAGCCTGGTTTTCCATGAAGATACTGGCTGCACGTGCAATTTACTGGAAAATGATGCTGGCACCACAAAATGGTCTCCTCTGGGGCATTTGAGTTTTGCACAACAAATTATTCACAAACATGGGGCATCCCAAAGTAGTGTCTCCCAAGCATATGCCTCTCAAGCTCAAGGTGCTCCCTGCCTCCTGGCTGGAATAGGCCAGGAGTGCAACCATAAGTGCTTTTATTGGTTTTGGAGAGTGTCTTGGATCAAACATTAGGGGTTTGGGGCATGGTTTTGGCAAGGCAATAGTACTTCCTAAAGAGGAAACAGATGATGGTTCTTCTCCTGTGTTAGTTTTGGCATGGGTCAGTCTTTCTCACAAAATGACCTCTTAAATTAGGCTAATGAGGTTTCACGGTAGACAGGCCCTCACGGCGTGGAGCGGAGGAGGGTAAGAAGGTGTATCCTGTTGGCTGTGCTCAGCTATGGAGAGAGATGCATACCAAACAGCTGCTCAAATGCACCAGAATTATATCCAGAATGAGTCCAAGTTGTCCCTGCCAAGGCCCAGCTATGGCATTTTCCCCAAAACTCCTGTGCTGGGATGATGATGTGGGAAAGGTTGTGGATGCTCTGCTGCCTTAGGGCAGGAACCCTACAAGGACTCAAAGACAAGTGGGAAATTTCCCAGGAGGGGATGGGAGGTGGCCTGTGGGTGAATGCTACCCAAACACACATCTCTGCATCTCTGGGCAAGGATCTGGTATCAATCCAACCAGGAGAAGTGCTGGGGCGTCCCCTGGAAGGATTTGGATTAATCATGCTCAGCATGGATGAGCCATAGTGGGACACTGAGGTCTAGTTCCACAGAATGCTGCCTACCATGCTCACTATGCTAACAGGGATATAGCTGGAGAGTGTCCAGCTGACAGGATATGTGAAGGAATATTCCAAATTTCTGTCCAGTGTAGGTGCATTTTGACTTGTTCCTGTGAAAACCACAATAAGCGCTAGTGATGCTATGATTTGACATGCAATTTTTATCTCAAAAAGGACTACTGACTGCTGTCTTCTTAGCAGCACACTGGTCCAGAGGGTGGCATGGGATGGGCACTGGAAGGGGCTGAGGCTTCAAGTGTGCTCATTAATTCATGGCAAATTAATTAGGGAAATGGGGGAGATAGCACTGGACAAGTGATGGTGCCAACAAACTTTACCCATTTGTCTGTCCTCCCTCACCAGCAGATCTTTCTCTGTGGGTGCCTGGGAAGGGCTGAGTTCCAGCTGCCCCATTCACGGTGTGCCCACAGCATCACCTGCTCCTCACGCTTATTTAAAAGTGATCCAGACAGATACCCAAGGTGCTCAAGCAAAATCCTGCAGTGTACATAACAGAACTCAGGAGCTGCCTTGTTCTACACCCACCTGTTTTGTAGCCAAGTAAATAGCTCCGGGGCACCAGTGACTTGAACACTGCTTTCTCACGGCTGAAAAGTGATTCTATTTATTGAATATTTGTTTTACACTTGAGAGCTAAAAACTTCCTTTTCCCACCTCCTGCTGGAGACACAGGCACCTCCAGCACATAAACAAGAGCGAGCTGCTGCTCTGTGGGAGAAGAGCTCAATGACTCATGGAGATTCACTTTTTGCTCAGTCTGTGGGCTGTGATGTCCATGCAGAAGCAGCTTCGTTCCTGTGGAGTAGAATCCCTCTAAAACCTCAAAGGTTTCTGATTCGGGGCCTTTGGCAAATGCATGAACAGAAAAGCTCAAGGGCAGTGAAACAGAAGTGTGTTGGATGGCAGCAGTGGGCAGGTGCTCAGGCAAGGCTCTTGGTGGGTGTGCCATGGCCAAGGGAGCATCACTGGCTACCTTGGTTTTGCTTTGAGGGTGTGCAATAAGCCTTCGAGAGGATGCAGAGCTGCCCTGGCCTTAGGGATGAGATTGTAACATTTCACCCTCCAGGGCTTGTCCTGCTTCCCTTCCTGCTTTACTTTCTGAGTAGCTGCCAGGTGTATGGTACTGTGTGTGACATCCTGGCAGCACTGCTCAGCAGAAGCCAGCCCATGCCACCATGCCCAGAAATCCTTGCCCCAGAACTTGAGGCAATGGGCACAAACAGGAACAGGAGGTTCTCTCTGAACATCAGGAAACCCTTTAGCACTATGGGGGTGACAAAGCATTGGCATTGGTTGTCCTCAGAGATGTAGAATCTGTATTTCTGATAAGAATTAGTTTGTAAATAGTTTATTTACTTACAATCCTCTGCACAGAAGAGCCTTGATTTCTCAAGCTAGTCTAGAATATGCAAGGTAACAAAATATTACATTACAATATCCATATTTCATGTTAAACCACAAAAAGTTAAATTGTTTTAAATACTATAACAAAAAATGGGAACAAGCTGAAGTGGAAAAAGAAATCAGAATGTGACTTGTCATACTTTCTTTGCTGAAAATGCCCCAGACCATCCTGTGATATAGTCTAAGCTTGACATCACTTTGTTCTGAAAGCTTCATGTTTTAACAACATTACTACGATGGTGAAAAATAATTACAGCTACAGTAGTAATTTGCACTTTAAAATTCTGGATTCTTTTATACATAATTCCAAGTTTTCATTTGAGGAAATGCATGCTTAAGAGAGAACTGCAAACCAGGTGTGTATACCAGGAAAATTCATTGTATATGCAATAGGTTACATTTTATTCATTAATAGTTTATTCATTGAAAATCATTCAGAGAACCTGTGCTGAATATGAATTTGTGTCCCTGTCAATGAGCAGTGTCAGGTAAATGAAGACTGAGAATGTTGTGTTGTAGAATCATGGTATCACAGAACTGTTAAGGTTGGAAAAGACCTCTCTAATCACAGAGTCAGGCCATTAACCCAGCACTGCCGCCTTCACCACAAGGGCATTTCCCCAAGTGCCACACAGACACCTTTTTTGAACACTGCAAAGGCTGCTTCCCCCTTCTCTATGGCTGTGGGGAGCCTCCAGTTGCCTGTGGGAGCACGATGCACTGCAGACTGGGGCTCTGTGTACCTTTTTGCCCTTAGGATTTGTGGAAAACCACAGAAATCTCTGGCTGAGTGGCTGTGAAGGGAGGGGATGGGGGTGTGTCATGGTCTGGTCCATCTGTCTGGTCCGTCCCTGTCTGTGCCTGTGGCTGTAAAAGGCAGGAGAACAAACAACGGGCCAACCATCCTGCCCAGGGCTCTGTCGGATTCTTGATGCCTTAACTTGCTGCCCATGTCCATGTAGAAGGCAGTGAATTTCTGTCTGTGTGGCCGAGTACAGGAATGTGCCATGCCCTGGGCCCATCCCTGTCTGGGCTCGTGGCTTCAAAATGCAAGATAATATCACCAACCAAAGGAAGCAGCCACCTTGGCTCACCTGGGCAGCCCAGGCTGTCAGACCCACATCTCTCTGGCACCCAGGAGACACTCATTCCATGGTGTCATGGGCCACCATCAGCTGCCCGCTCTGGCAGAGCCACCACACCAATAGGTTGGTGCCAAGAGCTGGTGTCATTTTTGATTGCTTAACTCAGTGCTGGTGTCCTTGTACACATTAGGAAGTCTCTGGCTCCGTGGCTGAAGAGTGAGTGCACCAGGCTGCTCATGCTGTGATGCACCTGGAATTGCTTGTGGCCCTGCTGCTCTGGCACAGCTTGGGTCAGGAACATGTGTGTGACATGTCTCTGGTCCCACTGGTGTGCACAGCACCTTTGGGAAGAGCGATGTGTTCTTCCCACGTATTTTCATAGGAACATAGTGAAGTGCCAATGAAATGAGCTGCAGGTGTGTTTTCTATCCTGGAGGTGTAAAATTGCCATGGTGACTTCCTAATTAATTATCATAGTTAATTATTTTTCCCAGGGTCCTCTTCCCTGCTGATTTTTCAGTTTGGAAACATGCGTTGTCCCTACCAGCCTTCAGCAGCACTGTATGTTGCAGATGGAAACATCATGGTTGTGGTTGCTGCTTGCTGTATGATTGTTTTTATCCCACATGCAGATAAAGTGAGGCAAAAGCCAGGATGTAAATCCCAGAGTGGATTTTAGGAAAGAAGAGAAAGAAAACGCTTGTGACAGAAGATGGGCCTGGCAGTACACCTTAGCCTTTGGGAAGATAACAACTTTACTGCTGAAGCCAGCAAGCATTTCCAGTCCAAGCTTATTTATTGCACACGGATGTGGATCACCTAATTACCTGGACCATAGCTATTGGGAAAGAATGGCTATAAATTGTTTCTGGGATAAAATTTCTTTCTCTCACCCTCTTCGATGATGTTTTTGTAGGGCTCCTCTGATCTATTTACCGGGGAATGATGTGCAGAAAATGCATCTCTAGCAAGGCTGTGCCCTTCCTTACGGCTCTGTGATGCATGGCGTGTTCCTGTGTCAGCTCACCCTCTCACCTACGCGTGGCAGCGAGCGCTTGGAATGGGAGCAGCGGCGCAGCCTCCCCTGCCCGGAGGGTGAGCCCACCACACTGCGGAAGGTGAAAGGCATTCACCCCATTTCTGGCATGGGCTACGTGGTCTTTTCCCAGGAAACGCTCAAACCACCCCCAGCAGGGCCAGGATGAGGATGGCATCCCTGCCGCCCTGTCACTCACCCTTAGGTCTGGGACCCCCCCCCCCCCC
>VZUI01072954.1:0-43161 GCA_013401135.1 Cettia cetti
TAGATAGATAGATAGATAGATAGATAGATAGATAGATAGATAGATAGATAGATAGATAGATAGATAGATAGATAGATGAGAGAGACAGATGTAGATATATGTAGACATCTATGTAGATATATAGATATATAGACATATAGATGATATATATATATACATGGCAGGTCTCTTTTAGGACAATTTGCAATGGAAAGAAGGTATACAGCCATGTTGGTTATCATGTATAGAAATATAGCAACATAGAAATATAAAGAAAAAATATATAAGGAAATATATATATAAAGAAAAGTAAGAAAGAGAAAAAAAGGACAAGACTAGATAGTGTAGAATCAACTCCCATGGATCAAATAAAAAAGGTTTGATTGTTGCTATTTTGATGTCAGCTGGCCAAAGTGATGGTCACAGTCTTGATCCATCAGGGGTGGGGAAAGCCCATGAAAAAAAACTCAATGGGTTAATACATGTTCAGGTTCAGGTGGGAGAACCCAGCTACCACCCCTGGGGGGTAGTCTCTGACAACACTCTGGATCATGTGGTGGAAGGCCCAAGAAATGAGCCTGGGAATTCTTTGGGGGCTTTGACAGTGACATGCCATCTGTCCCCTGACTTGGAGTGACCTTTGTTTGACTAGTGATACACATACAAACAGTTTCTTCCTTTTACACAATTTGCCAGAGTGGAATTTTTTTCAAGATCTGCTTAAACAGAATGTACTAACCAGATCTTGCCTTCGCCAAGCCCGGAACTAGTGCCATCCCATCTCAAACTCTTCCCTTTTGTGCTTACCTTGAGTTCCTGCTGTGGTGGCTTATCTTACGTCTTACCTTCCATCTGCAGCCTTGTCAGTTTTTGAGACAGACAACTGTGCTCTTTAACTTCTAGGGCTAAGAAGGTTTATGGTAAAATTGAACATAGGAGAAGAGAGAAAAAATGGAAAACAAGCATCTGAAAAATAAGATTTTAAAACTGTGGACTTGAAAAAGATGCTTCTGTGAAAAACCATGTCTTCATCATGTAGGCAACGTTGTTGACATTCCCAATAACCTATGCATGAAATGCTGTTGAGGATTAATTACCACTTGAAGACAGAGGCTAGTCAGTGTGGGCAGGATATAATTTCACCCAGACTTTGGTTTCTGGCTGAATATCTCTGTGTCTTTTCTGGCAAGCACATAAGAGTCACCTTCTCTTCTGTTCTGATAAACAGAATTGGCAATCCCATATTCTTAGTATTGCTTACCTGAGAAAAAAAATGATGCTTCTGTGGTATTATTTATCTGCTCTATGCTGCTGCTCTTAACGGTAACACCAATAATATTTAAAGTGACAATTCAGTGCAGCAATGAGTACAAAGCAGGCATTCACTTTAATACTAGTTTTAATACTAGTCCTCCTTCAGTTTTAAGACCTCCTTCTTCAATTCACCCTCTCTTGGCTCTCATCACACTTCCATTTCACACAAACCTCTTCACCAATTCATGACAACTGTTTCATTCTGCTCTTTAGCAAGGAGGGGCAGGAGTCCTCACTGCTTTCAGAAATAAGTTGCAGAAACAAACATTTCCCAAAGCTTTCTCACATTAAAAAAATTGAAGTGTGAACAGTCATCCCTGTAGGAAAGTATATGACTAAGTTACTACTGACTGTAATACTGGGACAGGGAAACAAATGGAGGTCTAATACTTCATTTTTGTCATCACAATTTTTAAGTGGGTGTGTAAGCCAAATGCTTTTTCCACAACAGAGTGAAGCTGAGGGCTCTTGTAATGAGCTGCATGGTCTAACTAGTCCCTGTCTAATTTCTTCTCCTGCCCTCACTTTTTGTTAATATTCTCTATTTTGTAGCAACTCTCAGTGGTCCCATAGGTGGGACCATTGCCTAGAAGTGCGTAAGACACAGTTGGTAATGAATTTTAAAAACAAGTGCTCTGTACACTGTTTAACAGAGCATGTGATTTCAGAGGGCTTTTAGAATATTGCAGGGAATCGAGGAACACCAACAAAAACTATAACTAGCTTTTGATTCTCTCTTTTCTATCTCCCAACACCATCTTCCACAGGGTACACCATAAATGAGCATTCTTCTACCAAGAAAATAATTTATTGTGTACTTAACATTTCTATGGCACTGTGATGAAATTATACTATTCAGCTAAAAATATCTGGTGCAATTCTTGAATAGCTAAGTTTTATTAGGAGAAAGATGACTTACAAAACACAAATTATTCCATAGGCCGAGAAAGGACTTTTACAGCATTTTATGTGTTGCATAAAGTCAGTGTCCTCCATCCTCCTCTGTTGCATTTGCTTCATCTGTTTCAATGGTTACAAAGACAATTCTGAGGATGTGATTACTGTAAATGGTTAGTGCACTGTGTTGTATCTGTCAGCTGTCACTTTTAGACAGCAGTTCCAGGAAATATGGTAGACCACATTCAGTAGCTCTCAATTAATTTTGGATATGTCTGGTTTAACTAAAAGCATTCATAACTGTTCCAGTGCCGAACCATCAGCACTGATAAATGTTCCACTACAAATTCCTTCTCCATTCTCTTCTCCAAATGAAAACAATAACAGCTCTTTTTCAAGATATCAAATCCTTTGAGTTATATTACTACAAAGATACATGAGTTCAAAATTTGTTTTTTCTTGAGGTTTACTGGAAAACTGTTAACTTAAAAAAAAATCAATAAATTCTGGATTGAAATAATTAGATAATTCAAAAAGACATTGAACTATGTTCAGCATTCCAACGAAGAAAAAAGACCACTTTAATTAATAGTTTAGTAATTTGCATTATTTTTTACTGGCCCCAAGGACCTTAAAGATGTAGGAGTTCAATATTGGTGTTTGGAAGATAAACAATATTGGAGTCTGTTTTTTCTAGCTGTTCTCACACACAAAGCTAAAGCAACAAAATCTCCAAAGATCTCTGCTCTTCTAGAAATGCGAATAACATAAGAAAGTGGCATTTTCTATTCTCTCAGAATCTGGTGTTGAAAAGGGGAACTAGGTTATTATTAAATCTGATTTTTGTGAGTGGAAGATAAAAGGGGTGTGGAACAGAAAGAACTACCCTTTGCTGCTGTGGGATAAAGTACATTTGATTGGTTTGTTTCTGCTGTGTTAACAACACTGATACAGTATCTGAGGCTTTTTATGAAGATGTTTCTAGAAGATTTAAGCCTCTCCCAGGAAAAAAAAAGATATAGTTAAATTTACTTCTCTTACATATCAGCATCAGTATTGCTCCTGTCTGTTGCAATACATAAAGTAATCAAGAAAGTGGGACATTATTCAAGGGGGAATTCCTAAAGGCATGGGAGAAGGCTGTCTCCATGAGCTGAAAGATGAGCTTTTGCTTAGAATGGCATAGTACATATTACTTTGAATGGTCTTTAATAACATTAATTTGAAAGTAAGGGCTTTGGACATGGAGATGTCAACTGTTTGGAGAATGTGATGCTACTGTAGTTATTCCTAGCATTAGTACTAATATTAGTATTGTTATAATAAAAATATGGATAAGAAAGAGCTGTCTCCATTTCTTTGGTTTTCCACTACAAGTATCTGAAGTTTTATTCTTACATCTCTGCCCCTAGCTTACAGATTTATAGAAAACAATGAACTAGATTTCCATGCTGTAGCAGGTTTGAGGGTGGAATAGCTAGAGATACAATGAAATCAGTGAAATTTGAGCATCTCACTACTCAATGAAAATTGGTAGTATATTCCCTCAGGCATTTTTGACAACCACATCTACAGCTGTGCACTGATTACTTTAGTTGCTTTGTACAATTTCTAATCAAAAAAGGATCTTTATTCTTTACCTTGTTTCTCAGTTGTGTTTTTACTATTTCCATTAGTGGTTATTACCTATAATGGTTATTGCACATAATTCACATGGTATTATTTTCATCCCTTAACAGGATAAATGTGCCGTACAGGAAAACATGAGGATGTGATGAAGCCTTATGAAGAATGGTCACATCAAGTACATGTTGCCCACTGCACAGACACACTTCCTTCCTGACAAAATGTATAGATATAAAAAAAACAAGACATAGAAGTTCTGAGAAAATGCCATTTCTGTCCAGATTTTACTTATACAATAACTGTTAAATGTGATCCCTGATCATAATTTAGTTACATTTCTTTGATTTTCCAAAATACTGCATTTGGACATAATAATCCCTTCACTGTGATAAATAACACAGAACCCAAATATAACTGACAGTGATAATTGTGTACATAGGACCATGAAGTATCTTCTTAAACCATTTTTTAAATATTATCTAAAATTCCCTTTTTTCCACACCAGCTCAATAAGAGTGAAAAAAATTCTAACATATATAATTCCAATTCCCTCAATAACAGTATAAAAACATATTTATAATACTTCATATTTAGTAAAGCCATAGGAAATACGTATTATTAAATACATAATAAATAATAGCTTCTGCATCAGGACATGGTTTCCTGTTTTACACCAAGCTAGTGCTCACAAACACTCTAGTTTATAAATGCAGAAATGACAAAATGCAATTATTGGATCCAGATGCAATTTTCTCTGTCTGCATGTACTTGGAAAGATTGACCTACTTCTCTGACTGAGGGAGACAAAGCTGTAAGTAATCCACAATCCTTTCGTCAAGAAGGGTATACTGGGCAGGGGAGAACTAGGAGAGGCATTTGGGGAGTTGTAGGATTTCAGAGCATCTTTTTTCCACTTGTCCTGATAGTGAGTTGTGCTTGACTATACATCATGAAAACATAGCAGCAGAAAGAAGAGAACTTAGGTCTTACGTTCATCTCTACCTTTCAGTATAGAAATGTGAAAACACATTTCTTTACCAAAAAATAAAACCTAACAAAGCAAACTATTAACAAATATGGTAGCAATAAAATACAATCCAGGAAGCTATTAGCTGTTAAAATCTGAGTATACAGACCTTTCTGGAAGGTCCATCACATATGTAAATGAAGCAAGCCCCTAACTTAGGTCTGCTACACAAAGCTGATATCATCCAAGATTTTGGAAGCATAAAGAATGCAGAATTCAGGGTTAAAAACCAAAACCACACATACACAAACCCAACAAAAAACAACAAAAAAGCCCTCCCCTACTCCCCATAAAAACCAAACTAACCAACCAAACAAAACCCCACTCTTGCACTCCCTGGAAGAGATTGGCCTGTCTTTGCAACACCATTTACTCATTTTCTTTGCTGTTTTGTGTTATTTTCAGTCTTATCTTAATCATCAAACATAAAGTAAATGATGTCTCCTCTTTATTTTCTGTCTTTGTTCCTCCTTTGGAAATACTGACATTGCAACACCTTCATAAAATAAGGACATAGCAAACTTTCTGTGTTTTGTCTCTATAATTCAGATGGATATCTATTCCCTTGAAATCAATTCCCAAATTATAAGTTCAAGGTAACTATTGGATCTCTCACACACATACATTTACATATTAAAGCTGCCAAATAGACTTGAATTCCTTTTTAGAGAATTATAACACATGGAAAAGCAATAGGACACACAAATTGTTAAGTCTGCATGAAAACACTAGGGCTACTGAAAAAGTACTTTTTTTACAAAAGTATTTGTCTTGTATTTCTGTTCAAGCCATAATTCAAGATGAACATTCTGGCTTTCATATATTGATAAGTTGTCCAAGGAATCCGACAGGAGTTTGTTATTTGCATAAATTTACTAAAATCATATTAAATCTTGTGATGGTATACAACCATTTTGGATATTTGCAAGATCACAGATGAATTACAACCATTAAATTATTGCCTTAGTCATCACATGGATTTCTGTGTTAACTTGATTCAACTGTTTCACATTCTTCCTACTTAAAAAAAAAAGACAGAGAGAAATTAATTGCTATTATTTTACTCATCTAAAATCTTATTAATTTCTGTAGGAATATTTGGAATTTGAAGGTTGAAAGGCAAAAAGCAGTGTGGTCAACAGTAAAAAAAAAAAGGAAAAATTGATGCTTTCCTTTTTTAAAATAATTTAGAGAAAGTATTGAGGATCTTATTTCAAGCTATGTTATTTCTCAATAATGACTCAATCTGTCACATGCCATGGAGATAAAAGTTCCTTACTTTTGTTCCAGATGAACTGTCAATCTAGAGGACATAGGATCTTCTGCCAAGATCCACCACCAAACAGCAGAGACCACAAAGCCACAGAGATATTTAGACACATTAACAAAAACTTGACATACATTTCATACACATCTGCTTGAGTTTTTTGAAGCATGGTTTTGTTCAGAAAGCAAAGCAATATTCTTTTCTAATAGTTCAGGCATTCAAGAGCTTTGTTGCAATAAAATTGTAGGAATAATTTAAGCAATGTGCACAGTATTACTTTCTCTGTTATTCACCCAGAACTAATAATGAAAGATATGACATGAGCTCTGCATTTTGCAAAAGCAAACGTGTAGAATGATTTCTGCTAACAGAAATCCACCTTCATCAGTCATATCTGGGTGAATATGAGAATAGCAGTGAAAATGAAGAATAACAGTGAGAGATTACTGTCACAAAAAATTCTCCATGTGATAAAGAAAGCGAATTTTTATTTGAAAGTTTCAATAGGAGAAAAACAAACTTAGTTCATTCTTTCAATGTTAACATGAGCATCATACTGTTTATTTTATTTATTATTATAATTGCCTATTATTAAAAAATCTTGCATCCTTGAAGCATAGTCTGTAATCAGATTTGACTATACATTGATATAATTACATGCTTGGTATACTATAAATAATTTTGAATCCTGACCTTAACAATGCTACAAATTAAGAGTTATGCTTGATGTTGCTATGAGTAACCATTTAAATGCATATATGTCATAACAAATTAACACTTACTGCATGCTTGGCACCTTGATTACGTATAGTTTCTCTTGGTTCCCCTCTGTCCCACAGCAGGGTGCATGGCACTTGGTGAATTTTTCCAACCTGACTTTCAACCTGAGTCATTCTCTGATTCTATGATTCCAAGCTTTTAAGGTTAGTCTCTCTTGATGGAGTCATTCTACCTTGATGGAGCCATACGAATAATTAAAACATTCATTTGAGCAAGACTCAAACACTGGCCACTCAAATATTAGGTAGCCAGTGTTTGAGTCTTGCTCAGATAGGCCTGATGCCTGTCTGGTAGCCTCCAAGAGAGTCCCTGGTTTTAGTCTTTGGTTTAGTGTATTTGGTTCAGTCTTTTTGTTTGAAGACTAACAGAGAAATCTACCTCCAAAAAAGTGTGATCTTGTGATTTTGGGTGTTCATTGTAAAAGTGAAAAGAAGAAACTTGACTACTGGATTTCCATACCTGAGGTAAGTTTGCTGCTCTTAAGAGAGTACAGTCAGACATATTTCCCATTTTCCTGTACAATGGCCAGAAGTCCATTACATAATAACTGGAATCTTTTGCTGATGAAAGCCATAGCAAAGATGTCAGAATCAGTGAGGCGAACACTTGTTCTCAAAATATATGGATTTCCCAGGAATATTGTTTTCCTTCTGCTATTTCATTTAATGCTGAACCAAATATGTTAAAGAATAATTTGAAAAGTTCCAGAAAAACACTAATTTTGTAGAAACAAAACATAACCATCCTTATTTATGAAAACATCTTTCTGCATAAATGTCACAAATTAAGACACAAGTAGACTAGATATTCCATAACTAAAGGGTTAACAAGGTTTGGTAACTCGCAAGGTGGTTCTTAGATATATTGTAGCATCTACTGCTTATAAAGAACTTCAAAATGAAAAAAAAGGTCACCTTAGAAAACTAAATTTTATCCTATCTGTATACTTTCATATTCATCAAAACAGTCCATGCTTTAGTTCACTGATTTTAAGCCAACAGGAGTAAGGACACGTTACAGAAGTAAATGTTTGTAAGCCAAAGCTCCATTATATGTACATCACTGCACATTAACATTCAAAAAATTCCTGAGCTTTACCACAGACCCTTACTAGCTAATGTAGACTCTTCGTGCTGCAGATGTTAAAATAATATGTTTTTGAAGCAAAAGATATACATCTTTTTTTATATATCTATTTTATATATCTATTTTTAATAAATGGATATGAAAGTTCTAAAGGAAGAATGTGCATAATAAAATAAAAACTGTAGGATTATGATTTTTAACAGAGTTTTTTTCTGGAGGAAGAGCAGTTTTGTGGAGACAAAGAGCATATACTTCTTAAAAGCACACAGAAAGAAATATAAAGACTTTTGTCAAAGAAAAGACAGGATCTCTGAATAAACAAATACCTCAGTTTCGCAACAGATTGTGTTTGTGTATTGCTTAATATACACCATCTTGGAAGCTACACAGATATGTTGCATATTTTTCATTTTATATGATACTAATTTGTTCAGAACAATTAATTCTTTGTATTCTAAACATGAGATACTAGCAGAGCAACAGATATAATTCATTTTTAAAGAAAGAAATCCCCTGTTTATGTACTTATGATGGAGTCAGGAACTATAAATTGCATCCTTTTATGAATACTAAGTCACACTATAAAGAGAAAAAGAGAAAGAAAACCTCTGAGTTTAACACAGTCATTTGTTTCTAAATTTCTACTCAAACTTCCAGTTGTTTTCTAGTCAAGAAATCTCTGGAATGCCTTGGCTTCCAAAGGAGAAAGAGGAAACTGTTTAGGCATCATAAGTTAAATGTTTACTGGCATTTGAGTAAAGGATGGAAGGATTGAGCTGAGGAAGTCCTGCCTACACAATTCCAGATACATTCCCCTGAAGATACATGCCCTAATGTAAGTGAACAAAAACATTTAGTACAAACTTAAATTAATGGGAATTTCACAAATGGCAGACATTTTGAGTACCTAGCTACCAATATATACAAAGTAGGACATATCTAAAATGCCTCAGGATTAAAGGGATCAGTGCTCAGATGGAATCAGGTTGCTTTTTGGTTTTTTTTTCCCCCAGTTGTTAGCTCACTTTCAGTTAATCATGGTTCAACATTCAAACCTGAGCCGTCTATTACCATTAGTAAGTTGAGGAAATGCAGGTGAACCTTCAGTGGAAAGCCCACATTTCTAACAGCCTCATTGAAAGAAAACACAGCAGTAAAAGAACAGATTTGACCATATCTGACTGAAGGCTGATACTCAAGGTAATAAAAAAAAAAATTCCTTCATATTATTTTTGGGGGTTTTCACGCTTTTTTTTTTTTTTAAAAAATTTATTTAAAAGCACAGAGATTAACTCCTCATCTCTTCCCTTTATTTATTCAGCAGTTTTAAGAACATCTCAGAACTATCTTCTCTTGCTCATTTCTCTTCTATTGTCAAAATTAAAACTATAAGCAATCCACATGCAAGTACTCAGGGTTTTGTTGTTTGTATTTTGTTTCTTTCTTTTGACTTCAAACAATTCACATTAGTATTCTATATCTCATTGCCTCCTAAGGACAAACATACTATAAAACATTCTCATAAATCAAAGTACATTACAGAGGTAACAGTGATAGCAAAAATGTCATGCTTTGTCAGTGGGTTAGTGGAGAATGACCCATTTTCATATTAAAGTGATAAAATTCATAAGATAAAACACATAAAAAATTGTGACATTTATACTGCTCAGACGCTAGGGAGATTTAGATCAAACCTGTATCACCTATTCATTCTGAATAATCTGGAAAAGCAGTGTATTCCTGGAGAAATAGGTAAAAACAGATATGCTTATTTATTCTTTTGGGACCTGGATACCAATTTCAAATGAGAAAATTCTGACATATTAAAAGTAATAGATCATATAAAAAATAAACCTTTTTTTTCTTTTTTTTTTTTTTTTACTTCCTTGTTTTGTCATGAAAAAGTGCACTAGGGAAAAATTTGCCATTCAAGACAGGTAGTCTTGAAAGTCTGCCATTAACTGCACCTACAGATAATGTTGAGGCACCCTCAACCCCAGTTCATTAGTTTAGATGGGACACTTGAAATTTTCATTCCATGACATAAGGGAGTGAAATGAAAATCACAACTTTAAAACAATTTCAAAGGTTAACATCTTTATATTCACTGTGGTGTTTTGGCTACCAAAATGACAGAAGCTACACTGTTGATTCCATGAGGCTTTGGAAAGTGGCAATATTCTTGGGAGAAAATAATTGAAGGGCACAGGTGCTCATTTTTCAATTCTGTAATTACAGTATGCACACACAAGGATAGGAAAATTTATCTCAAATAGTTCTCGGATAAGTAATTGGTAAAAAATGCTAATAGGGTGAAAACTGTAACTGTAAGAATGAAAACTCATAATTGAACTCTAGCAGTGATCATCTTTCTCTAGCAGTGGTCAAATTTCTTCTCATAGGTACTTATATAATTAAATTTTTATTCTTTTCAACTGACATTTTTGGACAGTTTCTGAGATAAATATCTAAACCATCATTCATTTGAGTCCACGGCTGTCTGTGCTCAATTTTTTAGCTGTTAAAGCATGAAAATTTGGTATTAGGTATTATATATCTCAGATTCCACAGAATATGCTGAGCTGGAATTTGTATGTGTATATATATATATGCAGAGATGTAGACTTTATACAAGTGGATATATGTGCACATATGTTTATAAAAAGGATTTTTTCTGTACCTCTGTGTGTGCAAAACCATAGACACATTTGTATTCTTAAATTCTTCAACTTGAATGTTCATTTGAGGCTTCTAGAAGGAAATGGATTGATAAATAGATACAAATATTTCTGAAAGAGGTATTGTGCAATATTGTTTTCTCACAGAGATGAGCTTTACTATTATGAACACACACTATAAAGTCACAGCTTTCAAAACAATTTTCAAAGAAAATAATATGAGGATTTTCTTCCTTCTGAGAAACCTGCAGGTCACTGATGAAAATCTAGGCATAAAAAAGCATTTGAAACAAGAGTTTCTACATTTTCTGGTTTTTACCTACTGCAATGTCCTTCTGCTTCACAGAGATTCCACACTTCTATTTACAAGGTAAATATGCATGACAGAGTATTCATAATGTCCACTATACCATACAAAGAAAGCCAAACAAAAAATACTGTATTCTGTTTTTTCTTGTTTTACTTATCTTTTATTAATAAGAACATTGAAAGTTGCTGTGAGGACATAAGAATTTGCATTTTAGCAAGCATAAGAGCATAGGTTATGTTATCAAACAAATTTAAGCTCTGAATTCCTATTTCCTATCAGCTAGGAAATGCAATCTCAAGCCTGATTCAAACATCAATTAGACTCTCTCACAGGTGAACATAGTGCTGTGCTCTTCCACTGTGGGTTTGATCAAAACTTTTGCTCCTGCTGCTAACAGTAAACATTCCTCCTCTCATTTCTCAAAAGTAGCACCCTCTACAGTTATCATGGAGGTGAACCTGTATCACACTGTTAGCTGTTAAGGTGTCAAAGGATTGTATGCATCAAAATATGGCTGGAAATACAGTGCTCTTGATTAAAACAAAAACTGTCTGGATTGAGACATCTTAATATTTCCAATCAACAGGCAGGGTGGTTTCTTCAAAATACCAAAAAATGTTTATGACAAAGATAGAAAGATTTTATATTTCCAGAGTGCAAACAATAAACCTATAAGACAGTCACAACCAAAATAAAGAGCTATTTTGACTTTAATAGTATTTGATTTACAAAGGTACAAATCTCATTTAGATTGTACAGGGGTGTGTTTCACTGACACTAAAAATTCTGTGTTCATTGTACACTAGTACCAGATTTACCTGCCCTACATTTTTCAGCTATGACACTGAGCATACTTTTTGAAGACACTCTTGAAATTTTCAAGACACTTTTTGAGAATTTTATATGATGCCAAAGGAGTGGTAAAAAAGCACCTCCCAATAGCGTGTATTAAAATGTATGGAGAAAAAGAAAAATAAGCAAGGATTGTTTGGATTAGTTTTTAATAGTCATAAAACACACATTTTTATCACTTACAAATATTTATTTATAAAAAGAAAATCTTAATTTGCATAATTCCATGGTGACATGAACTTTTTGAATAAGATTTGCTGCATGAGAAAACACATTGATTCTAGGTGAGGGCACACACTTTCAGCCTAGAGGAGTGAAGGGGTTGTGCTTAACTGACCCCTTGAGCAGACACTGCTCCCAGATGGCAGGAGATCCATCCTGAACAGACCTAACACAACAGTAAACTTACAACTCTCCCTGGCTGATCAAACAGGGTGATGTGTTACAGTGAAGTCTTACAAGAAAAAGAAGGAGATCTTTAGGCATAAATACCTCAATGGAGATGTCTGCTGGTTTCTAACTGGAATATAGTTTTCTCCATAGTAGCTAGTATTGGGCTATGTTTTAGATTTTGGAAACAGGGTTGGCAACACATTTCTTGTCACAAAGAGAGCCTAGGCCTCTGCTGCTCCTTTTCCCATTCCATCCCAGCAAGGATGCTAGGGATGTATAAGGAGATAGGGATGATACATAGTTGGGACGGGTGACACCAACTGACATGCTGCTAGCCACCACTGAAGGCCAGGCCTGGCAGTGGTCTTCAGGGTGCCACAACCTTCCTAGGCGAGTCGCCTTTACGAAGGTGCCTTGGGTCCTAGGGGCACAGGCACTCCCTGGGATTCCCAGCTCAGATGTGAGGCTGCCATGGCAACCCAGCAGGGAGCCTTAATGGTGCCCACAGCACAGCAACCAGGCAGCTCTTCTTCAGGCAGTGCAGGAACGACAGGAGTCAAGAGACCTTCCAAGGCCTTCTTTGTTGCCTGGAACCGGCGACCGAAGGATCTTGAAAGACCCTGAGGTCTTCAGGTACCCGGATTATATAGGGAAGCAAGGGGGCGGGGTTTACAACATGGACCAGTGGAAAGAGGAATTGGGGAAACAACCAATAACATGAAGGATCCAAAATGGACTAATAGGAGAACCAGAAAACAGGGAAGTAAACATTTAACCATGAGGGTTAGAGGGTTTGCATGAAGGCAAGTGCTCTTGGGGTTTTTTCGCACTTGCTCTCCTTGACTAGAGGATATATCTCTCAGAAGGACCCTTGGAGAGGAGCTCTGCCATTTCAGACCTTGCTCTCCCTCCACAGGAGACTGTCTTCCCCTGTGGGGGCCTCAGGGGCTCCCACACTGACCCAAGGGGTATCCCACACCACATGATGTCATGCTTAGTATATAAATCTTGAGGAAGAAGGAGAAAGAGGGGGATGTTTGCAGTGGTGGTGTTTGTCTGCCCAAGTAAGTGCTAACTGTGGTGGAGTCCTACTTTCCAGCTTGAACACCTGCTTGTCCATGGAAGCAGGAATCTATTCCCTGTTTTGCTCCGCTCACAAACCTGGCTTTTGCTTTAGGTGTAAAACTGTGATTATATCAACCCAAAAGTTTTCTTCTCCACACCAGAGAAGGTGGATGTCCAAAGGAGGTTGTGAAGACCACACTGGAAGAGGCTCCTGGTAGGACCTGTGACCCCTTGGAGAGAGGAGCCCAAACTGGAGCAAGTTTGCTGGCAGGATTTGTGACCTTGTAGAGGTAAAACACTGCAATGGATGCACAACTGAAGAGACCCATTCTGGAGCAGTTTGTGAAGAACTGCAGCCTGTGGGAAATGCCCATGTTGGAGAAGTTTATGGAGGACTGTCTAACAGTGTCCCTGCTCTGGAGCATGGAGGGTAAGAAGGGCTCTTAGGAGGAAGCAGAGCCAGAGGCAGAAATAACACATGGCAGTCCATATTCCTTGCCCACCTGCACCCTGGAGAAAATGGGGACTAAAGCTGAGCCTAAAAATAAGGGAGGGGTGGAGGGATGGGGTTTTAAAGATTTTGTTTCACATAATTTGATTCTCAATAAATTAATTTCCCCAAGTTGAGTTTGTTTTGCCCATGTAATTGCTGAGCGATGTCTCTCTCTTGATTCACAAGACCTCCATTATTTTTTCTCTCCCCTGTCCTGCAGAGGAGGGGAGTGATAAAGCAGGTCAACCCACCACACTGGAGTTAAACCATGGCAAACTGGAATAATAGTAAAAAGTAACTAAAGAGTAAAGCAAAAATGTGTCAGTGCATTTAGTAGTAATTTTACCAATATTTCTTTGATGTTTTATTAATTTACTGTTCCCTTTTTTCTTTTTCTAAATCTCAAGGTATTCTATTAACAATAGACTGCCTGTGTCTCTGACCCATGTTAGCTTTGGGTCTAGTGAGCTCTGAGGTAGCTGATTTAGGTTCCTTCTCTTTCTCACCCAGCCTCTTATTAGAGTGAGAAAAGCTGAAGGTCCTGAGTCCAAATCAGGAGGGAATGATTACATTAGGAATTTGATGCCAGAATTTTCAGATCTGTGAAGGAGGTTCTCTGTAATTATTTTTCTATGTAAAGTGTTGTATAATTCCTCCTACATTGTCATCTAGTTGAAATAGCAGAGAGCCTTCTCATTTTTTTTTTGAAACATAGGGCAGCTTCTCAGTCAGGCTTTTTGTGGGCCTTTGGAAGAAAGACTGTTTCTTGCTTGATAGTCTTTGAAAAATGCAATGTAAATTTTACTTGATTTTTTCCTTCCACATTATTTTCTAGAACAATACTGTGCTACTTTGATATCTTGTACAAGATTTTCTTGTAACTTATTATAAAAACTCTAGGAAGTTGTACATCACACAAAGGAAATTTAATTTCTTGCTGAATGAAAACATTGCTTTAAATCCACTAAATTCATAGGTAGTTGATAAATTAATTTGGGGTTAAGTTACATTATTTCTTGAATTTTTGCATTTGGATTAATTTGAAGTAAAGATATCACAGCTTAGCATGTATTACTAATAATATTCTTGTTCTAGTTAAAAGAGTAGTGAAATGTCAAATTTTACGTTGTCTCAGAAAATGTGTCAGGGCTCTGAGGTAGGGCTTCAACAGGTTCCTGACAACCAAAAGCTCTAGACTCTGAGGTGACCTGAGTCAGGAAAAAGGAGTCTGAGGAGTTACCACAGCATTTAATGTTTAAGCCTACCCTTCTCTCTATCAGTTCAAGATATATTTACCCCTTGATCTGAGAAGAGTTTTTCTGCTCTACACGGATGTAATCTACTGCCCAGTTGTGGCATGAAGATGGCAAAAAATCAAAATAATAAAGGTTGAACACAAGGAAAAATTACAGGCACTGTCTTCACTAAGCCAATTTTTTTTTTTTTTTAGTCACATTGGATACCTCTGTCCCCAGCAATTAATTATGCAGGAATTTTATCTCCAATAGATGAACACTGCTGCTGGTCTTTCAAAGAACCACCAATACTCCTACTGTTCCCACAGATCATCCCTTTTCTGTTCACCAGCATGTACTAAAAGAAAATTTGAAGAATATGAGGGAGTTGTTAAGGCATTCAAGCACTGAGAGAGACAGAGTGAGGGAAAACAATACCTTTTCTTATAAGTGTTATATTATTTTTATAAATGCTCTAGTGAGCGACACTTTACTGAATTTTATACTTAATGAAAAGAGATTATCACACATAAATCCAATTGTATGTACACAAATATACCCTTGCAAGATTTGAAAGATTTTCTAGGACACTTCCCTTCATTTTCCCTCCATGTCTTTCCTGCTGGACTGGTTACATCAGTAAACACAGCATTAATTTTTATGCCTGCTTTAAAGGAGCTTTTTTCAGCGAAGGAGAAGATAATTTGACTTTTATAATTTTCATATTCCAAATAATTTAATCATTTTTAGATGAAAATATTTTCTTTCTGTTTTATGTTATGAAAAATTTTCAGGTTCTACTCAGAAAAGTATGCAAACACTAACATTCACTGTACACTTGATACACAGATCTCTCCTAAGAAAACAACTTTTGTCCTTCAAATTGTTTGTGGAAAATCAACATATTTCTATTTACCTGTATATTAAAAGTCATTGAATTTTGATTTTTACGCTTTTAAAAATGCTGTGTTACATGACATTCGACTTGTTTTTGTGCAGTAGTTATCTTTGTAATACGTATTGCAAAAAACATTCTATTTCCTGCAGTTTTAAAAAACATTAAAATCACATATTTGTAGAAGAAACAACTCATGTAATACACATATTTTATGTTCATATATAAAATCTAGTGGCTTGCACAGGGAAGCATCCTCTACTTAAATCTCTGACATGATATTCTATACTACCAAAACTTGGGAATTTTTTTTTTCTAAAAAAAAGAAAAATTTTGAGATATAGACAAAAAAATTCTCTTGATGCATAAAAAAATAAGTTTTTCATTCATTTGACTGTATGTCTAAATTCCATCTTAACTAGGATAATTATGCAGATTCTTATTTTTTTAATGATTCACATTTGCAAAGAGTAGAATTACATAGAAAAGCTAAAACTCCAATCATCAGTAATCCTGAATTTCATGTATTTGCTTTCTTTTGAATATATTTAATAGCAAGGGAATACTTCTACAGTATAAAATTATTCAAAATTTTCAGGATACTTTTTTTAAATCCTTCCTTTTTAGCTAAAACTTCTCTTTCATTCATTACATGATTATACATGTGACTCAGGAAAATAAAAAAATCCCTTTTCTTGTATAATATTTACCTGCATCAGCTATATAAGTTCTGCTACTTTTTAATTTCTTTGCCAAAGTATAAGTCTTAAAATCCTGAATTGCTCCAGCCCTTTCTCCCAGCACATTTTTCCATTGTCTCCTCATAGTTTTTGAGGATAAGTAACAGAGAAATGAACTGTAAATTCAGAAATCAAGCAATATAATATTTCATAATTTTCCAGACATATGCTCTTTGTGCTGTCTGCAGCCCACATTTGCGTACTTAGGGAAGATTCATCTCACTGCAAACTGATGACTAAGATGCTATTCACCTTCACTCAGTGTCCTTCAACCATGCTTAAATTCTGAATAGTTAAGACTATTCTTATTAATTTCATTCTCTATCTTAAAATAAACTAAATAATTATTTCCCTAAGATAGCCACATTTTTCCCCCAGTTTTAATGTGAGTTCTAATAAGAGGGTTGGTTCCTGATAAATTTATGGAATTCAGTAGAAGTGCTTGTTTTGACATTAATCTACTTTTCCATGAGTTACTTCTCATTCTCTTTTGATGTTTTACAATTGAAAGAAGCTGAGAAAGTTCCCCACTAGCACTAAATATTGCAATATCAAAGGCATATGGGTTTTGGAAGATGGGGAACTATGGGGGGAAAAAATGAATCTTGAGGATTCAAAGATTTCTGCAACCAGAGGATAGGTGTAAGCCCCAGGCGATTTCTAGGTTTCATTCCCTTTTATCTCCACAGTTTCCTAAATTTTAACTCATCTGACAGAGACAAGCAGAAGAAATTCCAAAATCTCCTTATGTTTCTTTGAAGTTTTTCACCTTTTGACATAGTGCTACTCCACTTAATAAATTATTTTTTATCAATTTTAGAGTCATGGAACAGTCTTATGCACAATTAAAAGAGGAAGGATGTGGCATGTACATGTTAAACTGCATGTCTTCTAGCAGCAGTTTAGCTGGGCAAAGAAAATACTACATTCTTGCCCACAAAAAATTCCCTTTCACAACAAATGTGATGAAGCCCTTTCCTTTCCAATTTCCACATCTTCTGCACTGAGTGTTCCTGTTTCAGAAGATCCAGACTGTCTTTCTCAATTAACAAATAGAAAATGTGAACTTAGTACAGGTGTGATGTCAACAGAAGATGTCAAATGGTCCTTGGCCAAATGATCCCATGCAGATAATTTGTACATGCTTCCCATATGCCAAATGAAGAAAATGGAACACTAGACTTATATCCAAATTTCCATCCCCAACTATTTTCTGTGCAGAAGCTACAGTGATTTAGAATCACCAAGTTTCTTTCCACACTTGATCATCACAGATGAGGCAAAAGGAATTTCATTATTTCAATCAAATTTTCTCTACTGTGACATGTTACATTGTAGGCAACTCTTCAGATTTTTTTTTAAAGTTTGAGGGGTAATTTGTCAAAAAAAATTTTGCCCTTAAGAGAGAAAACTGTGTCTTTTTGCATAGAAGACGGAACTGATGAGATAAAAGAAAAAAAAAAAAGAAGATTCATGGTGTAGGTTTTTTTGGGTTTTTTTTTTTTTTTTTTTTTTTTTGCTACACTGTGCTCCTTGATTTGTTCATGTGCAAAAGCATTTCATGTTGTTTCTATGCAAAAAGGGTTGATGCCAGATTCATGAAGAGCTCATTTTTCTGTACAGCATTTGAAATCGGAAAAATAATTAGTCTTGGTGAAATTAGGGATTCTGAATAATCCAGGTTGAGCTAAAACATTTAGCCAATAGCCAAAGAAAATGTAAGAACTATAGCATTTAAGAATGGACTTTCAGAGCTGTCACAGCATGATTTAAGACTAATGACTAAGATAATACTATTCAGTAATAATACTATGGGTATTTCCAGGAGGCTTCTCTTAAATTCTTTTAAGACAATGTAAGAACTGAGAATAACATAGGAACAAAAACTCTTGCTGTAAATTCTAAAATTATAGCCGTATTCTTGGATGTGTTTTCAGAATTCTAGACAATGAAGTGTATACAGAGAGAAAAAGAGAGACTCTTAGTCTAAGTTTAATTCAGAGGTTGTAGCTTGAGATTGTTTATTTGGAAGACTGTTGCTGCAATCTGTTTCTCTAATCCTGACCAGGCTGCTTTGCTGTATCTTCCACACTGCAGGAGTAAGGTAAGTCTGGATGAAAAAGATGATTTTAAGATTATCTGTCTTCATAAAGGTTCTAAAATCAAACAGTTATGCAAAGTCCCTGTAGATAATCTGACCCTTAGGCCACTTATTATTCATCAAGCTGCAGTAAGTTCCCCATGGATGTGGCATTGCAAAATATTAAGGTAGTAAAGTCCTCATGATAGAGACAAGTCATTATTACGCAACCTAATATACCTGTTGTCCACTAGACAATGTTTTGAAAGAAAATAAAGATTCTGACAAAGTTGATTTAATAAGTTGCAGAAGATTTTGTTAACAAATCTTCAAGAGGAGGATTAAAAAAAAAAAAAAAAGAAAAAAGCAAACAACAGTCAAATGTGGGTAAATAACAAAAAAAAAATTGAGAAACAAGAAAGAGGGGAAAAAAATGTGTAATTTTCCTGCACAGCCACATGTTGACTATGGCATGGCACAGGTAAAGCGGTAGTACAAATATCTGTATGCCACGAGACATTTTGGTTACCAACAACAACCTTTAGAGCTCTGTGGTATATTATCGAGAGGCAGAAGTGTGTCTGAAATTCAATATTTATGTGAGTACATTCCCCGAGTGTCTCTGAACAGGAACAACATTTACAGTGAGCACAATGCTCACCTTGTATAACTTTGAATAGGATAGGATATCTGTCAATATGAATAATAATATCAATATCTGTACATGATTTCAAATGCAAGATAGTCCTCCTAGAAAATAATTTTATTAATTTTTTCTTGCACAAAAATATTTAACACAGTTAAAAAACAGAGCTAGTCTTTTAACTATTTTACTAGTAACTGAAAGTGCTCAGCTTGCAGCGCACTAGCTACAAAAGATCTTTTAAAAGATTAGAAAATAGTATATTTTTAGAGCATTTATGATGTCATAAGTTAGTACTGAGTATATACAGCACACAGAGCAATATGAGTCTTTGTACTTCTTAGTTGTCCTAAGTACCTGAACCAGTTCAAAATTTTGGATAAATCCCATCTGTCAGAATTAAGGATAAAACAAAAAATCAGTTAAAAAATGGAAATAAATGCATCATCAACTTGACTGACAAGGGCACCTGTCTACTTTCAGTTCATTTCACTGTGTGGGCCTTTCCTACTGAATTAGGAAATCAAGCTGAAATCCCCTCTGCAATATCTACAACATGTCTACTCTTTCCCAGGGTTTTACCTCCCCTGACATCTGCTGCCTTCTGTTTTAAAGGAATGATGGTGAAAGAGCTCACTGCCTGTGAAGAAAACAATTTAGAGAAAGTGGGTTTGGTTCCTGAGGAAATGAAAAAAAAAATTACACATTTTTGGTTTTCAATGAAGCCCAATAGAAAAACAGAGATTAGTGATGTTTATAAGCAAAAAAAAATTCCATAGTTTTCTCCTTTTAAATGATATCTCTTATTTTAGGCTTAGAAGGGCTCAAACAACACCTGGTCTGAGCACACACATATAGTAACAGAGGAGTAAGAATAGATACAGAAATCTATATTTTAACAAAACCCATTTAAATATTTTACTGTGAGTACCTTTAAAATCAGAATTTTAAAATTTATGAGAGCAGACAATACTTCAATGAAATAAGAAATCTGTCTTAGCAGATCTAATTAGTAAGAATTGATTCACCTAATGACTTAATATTTGTTGAATCATGTGATATAGGCCCATCTTGACATATGAAGAGTCACCACAGTATGTGGGGGCACCTCAGGCAAAGGAACAAAGTCCTCCCCAGCCCATGTGTGTTGTACACCTGTACCTACACTTCTGACTGTCCCTAGAGAAAAGACCTGTGGGAGACTTTCTTCTTTTGAGCCACAGGGTTCAGCAACCTCCTGACTATACAACTCTGTGGTTCATTCTATGTAAGTCACTTAGCTAATGAATTACTGACATGTCCCATCAAGTTCTTTCACATCTCACCAGTCTTTTGTTAAGAAAGGGATGTTGCAGTAGATGAAATGGTAGCCTAAACTATCATGGAAGTTTTTATCTTCCCCAATCATATATAGATACACACAACTATAGATGGCCTGCAAAAATATAATGAAAATGTACTATGCAACAACTGTATTTTTTTATTATAAAATCAGAAAGGTTTTACAGGGAAAAATTGTAGCTGACACTGTGATTTTGGTGGATGCAGAAAATTTAATTATACCTGCACCTGCCTGGAATCAAACCAGACTCCTTCACCATTACAGTGCTCACATTTGTGTCAAAGGTGGTACAATAAGTTTTATGATGAGTTTAATGACAGCTGATGTTGTTCAGTTTAGTACAGAATTAAAATCTGATTATATCTCAGTTTCTCTGAAACAAATCCTAGATTTAGCAATGCAGAGTCTTTTACAGTGCAAGCTGTTGAGCAAGGTCATTCAAGCTGAAAAACCCCCAACACCTCACAGAGAAAGATTTAGTACAGAATGGAAAATATCTGTCATTATTGGGGCTCTGGTTTTATGCTTCACCTTGTCTAGGTTGAACATGCAGAGTCTACATAAGGATGTAAAATATACAGTAATTTAAAAACAGATCAATCAGATCTTTTGATATACATTTTTTAAATTCTGTTTGAAGTAGAGTCAAATTTCTTTTTTTTGATGAAAGCCTTACATAGTCAATAGAAAAATAAATAAAAGCTGCACAAAGAAAAAAAAAATAAAGAGACTAAGAACAGTTTAAGATTTAGTTTGTTTCTTTATGTCCTTAACATCAAAATATCACTGAATTAACATTACAGAATAAAAAAATCAGTTTTTATTGGGCTTTTAGGTAGTAAAAATAGTGTTTTGTTCACAAAACCAAGTATAAATTTTTAACTTATTTATGTGACATTTTATTTTAAGACTGGCAAGTAAGATAGGACATGCTCATTTGCAACAGCATTCTAAAATAAAATTTAAAAAAAAACTGAAAAAACCCCTTGTATTTATTTGGAATCTCGTATTTATGTGTCTGTCACAATTCAAATAATGCTGGTTTATGTTGGTAATTCCCAGAGGCAGTGAATAAATTAAAAACAAACAAACAAACAAACAAACAAAAAAAAACCCAACCCCCCCCAAAAAAATACCTCCCTAACCACTGCTTTATATCAGAAAGATCAGAAACCTGAGAGCAATCCCAATCTCACCAGAATTAATGCAAATAGATATCTGAACACCCCATCTGTTCTACTGTGAGATGTATTTCCTAACACACGACAATCAGGCAACTATTAACTCCTTCAGGTTTTTTGGGAGAACAGAACTTTACAAATCATAAAACTAAAAATGAAGAAGCTCCATCTTTACTTGTACTGTGAACTCTGTTCATAGCTATGTCACTTTTGAAATTACTCTAGAAGTTCGCCACAATTTCTTGCATTCTGAATCTGATTGCAATTCCTTCTTGCTATATTAAACCATTTGTTTGAATGTTACCACTATGACATCAAAGAGCCTTTGAAGTTCAGAGGAAACCTCAGTTCTGGTATGAGTTGTGGTGTGTTTCTAGGTTGCATTTGCTTGTATTATTGAAATTTGGTTTAACCCAAGACACCCCTCTTTTTCTGCATTGTGGTTTAACCCAGTCCTTGGTTAAGTTCTGGAAATCCCCTATTTAGCAGTCAATCTTATGTTATCCATACCCCTTTTTCCAGAACATCCCTTGTTCATCTCCCCTGTGGGCCAACCCCTACACTAATACTCGCCTGGGAAATCCCCTAATCCTCGACACCCCATTGGCCCATGTGACCTTCTCTCCTCCCCTGCCTTTGCCATTGGCCATGTACTCCTGTCACCTTGCCCACAACTCCTCCCTGACTGTTTCCCCATTGGTCTCCAATCCAAAGCCCTGCTGTCTTCTTCAGTGGTATAAAATCCATTGCAAGAGCATTGTGAGGGTCTTTGGGGGTTTTGCTTTCTTCAGGTAAATAAACCTTTCCAATTGCACCCCAAGATCCATGTCACGGTTCTTTGCTCCTGCCCGGACCTGCGATAGCTTGGGATCTGCAGAGCTCCCAGGGGAACCGTCACACCCCTGTTGTCACTTAGCCAAGAGCGTGCACCATGACAGCTGGTAGCCCAACATGGGGCTCCCTTCTCCTTTTAAAACAAACGGTTGAATTCGTGGGGGCATCCACCTCACTGAAAAAGAAGAGGGGAGAAGATGACTTTGGAGCTCTGCCTCGGACTCTAAGAAGAGCCAAACGGTGACTTCAATGCTCCAGGATTCTTTTTTGTCCTTGAGCCCCTCTACGGAGGTACTTACCCCACTGACAAAGAGAGAAAGCTTCCCAGACAGAGAAAGAGGCCAGGTTCTTGCACTGGAACAAGCACACCAGGGGCTGATTGTGGCCACGCTTTCAAGCACTGGGAACACCCAGGTCCCTGGTGCATTGGGATGAGCGCACCAGGGGCTGATAGTGGCCACTGGGAACACCCAGGTCCCTGGAGGTGGCGAGCCAAGAAACGCCAAGTCCCTAGCTGACCGCTATTCCACCGCAGAAGATTGTATCTGACCTGACTGCAGAGAATTGCTTAAAGGTCAGCATATCCTGATAGAAGAGAGGAACTGGCACATGAAGCAGCTTGAAGGCAGCTACTCAAAGGGAAGTGGCGAGGAACAGCCAGAAACTAGCGTTCCAAGAGTAAGTGAGCCTAAGCGGGATTAATTCCTGGTGGGAAGGAATCCCCCAGATGGCTGGCAGAAGGGGTTGGTCTCTAAGAGCCAGTAGCCAAGCTCAAGGAGACCACGGGATATCCTCCTTCTATCTGGAAAGGGTCCTTTCTATTCTCTCTTCCCAAGTCAGGGCTCTCCCCCAATTTGGGGCATCCCTTGGGGGCAGAGGGAGTAGAAAAAAACAAAATATGGAGCAGAAATTCACAACTGAACATTGGCATGTGTATGAAAAATATAAGTTAATTTTAGTTGAACATGGAGGAGATTTAGGAAAAAACATCTAAAAAAGTTTGTAAGAATACTTTTTGAGTCCTTCCCAGGGACTCCTTCTGAACATTTCTTTACTTTTGATTTCTGGGATTCTTGGGTTGAGAAAAAATTTATTTGGGAAGATGAATTAAGAGTAATTGGAAAAATGATAAAAGAGGCCCTTAACATCCATGCAATATGTCAAAATTTGGCTACATCAGTGTCCTCCTCCATTATTTTCTTTATAGCCCCTTAGGAGCTCCCTGTACCCGCTAACCCTCAGACTTTCCCGAATCCTTTCCTATCCTCCCTCAGGAATGACTTTGGCCACGCGGTCCCAAGTCCCCTGCTAGCCACTATCCAGACCTTCCAAGGGAACTGAAGTGTGCCATGCTCTCCTTTCCAAGATGGCTCAGACCACGACACTTGGAGCCCATTTTTCCACCACAACCCTTCTTTTCCAGTCCCTGAAACTTTTCCTGGTTCTACACCTTCCTTCCAAGGTCTTTTCTTCCTCCTTCTGAGAGGGGGAGGCTCCCGCTGCCAGGAGGTCCTGGGCGGGGAGGGCCAGGGCTTGAAGCCTCGAGCTCAGAAGAAAAGTGGTCAGCCCCTTGGAAGGGAATGCCAAACCAGAAGTACCAATCCTTATTCTGGCTCCCCCTCTGAGAAGGAGGCTGGCCAGTGGGGCCTCCCCTCAGAGAACCTCCGATATCCTGAAGGCCCCTCCTTTAGGGAAGGCTGCTCCGCCTTGCAGAGAGAATCCCCTTCAGGAAAGGTGGGTGGAGCCGGAAAACCAGACCCAGAACCCAACATCTTGTCACCCCTTGAGATGGCAGTGCTCGGGTCCATCCTCCTACCATTACCCCAAAATACTTGTTGCGGTTTCTCATCAGTTGACCCCCATTCTGTTTCTCATTTAGCTTTTAATTTTTGGAAGGATATTCCAAAGGGCTTCCATCCTTCAAAGCCTCTGTGGAAACACTTCCAGCCCTTTCAAACCCCAAATTTACAAACCCATATGCTTGCTCACTTGTAAAGGAAAAGGATACAAAATGGAAAACTACTGGTGTTAAAAAATTAATTTGGATTTATCATTTCACTTTCTTGTGCCAAGAATTTGATTGTTATGGTGGCGCTCAAGCATTTCACAGTAAGTAAAATTTGTTTTATTTACTTTGATTGATGGCAGGGGACCAATCAAAAAATAGGAAGATATACCTCTCCATTTTATTCGTTTCAAGAGGGGATTATAAAACCCCCTTTAATTCTCTATTTGGAGAATGGTATTCATTTGATTTGCTTTGGTGGTTTTTTTCGCCCCAATGCTTCAGAGGAAATGAGCATGCATACGTTTCAAGGACAGTTCATAAAAACTGTAATATTTTCATTGGCATCTGAACATCACATCTTAATCAAATAGTATTCTGAGTAATCTGGACATTCCTGGTTGCCCATCTCCCATCCCTTCTCTGACCATAACCTATACAGTTTCCTTTTAAATGATGGAACTGCGCAAGTCCCTGTCCATCTCCTATCTGTGCCTTACCCTATACTCCTTTTAAGTTGGTGTTAGAGCTTTAGTAATAGTTATTGCTTTACTTTCAAAGTTGGAAAAAATTTTAGAGTAATGATTTTGCCGCATTTAATATATTTCAATTATTTCTTACTCTCAAGTATAATGCCATTACGAATTAGTTTAACTTCTGAATATTATGTGAAAGTCTTTGAGTTATGCATTCCAGAAGAGAAACTCATAACAATTGCACTCCTCCGATGATGACTGTACTCGTTTCAGTTTGATACAAGCCGCTTCAAGATCAACAACACCAACACCCATTAATTGGATGATTGATCAAGTTACATAAGGAGGATTGTGTCAACCAGAGTTCTCAACACTTCAATACCTTTGGACTTATTTTCTGTATTTTAAGTTTTGTCAAAAATAGTATCTTTCTGTGGATTTTTGTGCTGTAAAGCTATTTGTTTTTTACATCCTAAAGTTATGCAGTTGAATAATTAAAACTTGTGTTTTATAATGTTATTACTAGACCTAAGAGCCAAACTTTAATTAGGCCAGAGAAATTTATACCCAAAAGATGGCGTTCTTAACCCCAAAACTGTAGATTCGAGCCCTGACAAATGATAACTGGATTTTACAAAAGTCTTCCTTCTTTAATTTTTTAGTACGGCTCCTAGGTATTGTGGTTTTATCAATTTGGGTCATTTTCTTGGTGGCTTTCGTAATAAATTTCTTTAACGTCGCACACTTCTTCCTCCATAAAACAAAAAAGGGGAAGATGTTGTGGTGTGTTTCTATGTTGCATTTGTTTGTTGCCCCCGGAGTTTGTATTATTGAAATTTGGTTTAACCCAAGACACCCCTCTTTTTCTGCATTGTGGTTTAACCCAGTCCTTGGTTAAGTTCTGGAAATCCCCTATTTAGCAGTCAATCTTATGTTATCCATACCCCTTTTTCCAGAACATCCCTTGTTCATCTCCCCTGTGGGCCAACCCCTACACTAATACTCGCCTGGGAAATCCCCTAATCCTCGACACCCCATTGGCCCATGTGACCTTCTCTCCTCCCCTGCCTTTGCCATTGGCCATGTACTCCTGTCACCTTGCCCACAACTCCTCCCTGACTGTTTCCCCATTGGTCTCCAATCCAAAGCCCTGCTGTCTTCTTCAGTGGTATAAAATCCATTGCAAGAGCATTGTGAGGGTCTTTGGGGGTTTTGCTTTCTTCAGGTAAATAAACCTTTCCAATTGCACCCCAAGATCCATGTCACGGTTCTTTGCTCCTGCCCGGACCTGCGATAGCTTGGGATCTGCAGAGCTCCCAGGGGAACCGTCACACCCCTGTTGTCACTTAGCCAGAGCCTGCAGCGCGACAGGCATATACTTTGTATATGTGCGGTAGCCCTAATTTAAGTTTGATTAAGTTTTCATTTTTTTTATATTGCAAGCTTGGTCGAGGAAGTAATTTCCGTTCCTGAGGTTTCCCCCTCATTATCACTAGAACAAAACCTAGAATTGGATTAATATAAATCAGTGATTCAGAACTTTTAAGAACAATTCATGTAATACTAGATTTATAAAGGCTTAATAAAGTTCCATAGCATGAAAATTAAGAGAAAGATTTCAGCTGAAAGTACCTTAAGACTTCAATAACAGCAAAGATTTTATTTAAATGAGATTACTCCTACTCCTCTTTTGTACATAAAGAGAAATTCAGCAACTGACATAGTTCTGAATTCTTTGTATTAATAGTAGAGTAAGGCTTCTGGGGTTGAATTGCAAAAGGACCTGGCAGAACTGAATAGTTCAGCTGTTCTTTCATTTTGCTTTCTGTCAGCACAGTGTCTCATTCAAATAATTTACTGAAAAGTCATGAAGTATGCTCATTTTCCTTGCTAAGCAGAATGGCTACATTTATTTCCATCAGCACACCAAGACAGGGTATAAATGATCATTCCCCCAAACTTCCTTACCTTCCAGCAGGCTCTGAAAAACATAATTGAATGGATCCTGGCTATGATGTTTCTTAATTTGTCAGCCAGCTTATAGTGTTCTCTGTACCACAGAAAACAAGTAAGTGCATCATGAGTGTAGTTGGTCATCATCTGTAGGAAGCCATGAGGAAAAAAGGAAAAAAATGAGATGGAATCTCAAGAAAAATAATTCAGGTTTTGAACAAGACTAATAGTGTTGTCCTGCTAGTGAAGAGGAAGGAATCCTTAGTTATAGTTGTGCAGTTTTGTTTCTTTCGTACTTATATTGAATAGCACAACTTCCCTAAGCAGCAAAGAATTACTCTTTGTGACGGAACAGAGGGATCTAGAAAAGATTATGCTTTGCTCTACCTAACAGCATCCAAAAGCTCATTCCTATGCAAAAGCCTTTTTTGCTTCTTAAAACGTAAACAAGAAAACAAAATAAACATTAAAAACATCCTTCACAATGACAATGTATTTCACAAGAGCACTTGCCAAATCTAGAATCCATAACCTTGCCCTCCCCTCTTTTGTATACATAATCCAACAAAAAAAATGCATCTTGATTTGAATCTCCTTGTGTGAATAAAATAATAATAGGTCCAGTTTTTCCTTATTCTAAATAAAATCTATTATTTTACTATTATAACAAGTGCTTTTAGTACAGTTATCTGGTCAGTAGGATACAAAAACCAAGTACTTAAGATGAGGGTTTGTTATTCTAATTTTGTTTGCTTGTATTTTCCCCTTATCTTCACAAGTCTTTTCTTCAACAGTTTCAGAGGCTTTTTTTGCTTGTTGGGTTTTTTTTGGATTGTTCCTCCAGTGAGATTTTTCTTTAGTGATCTTTTCTAGAAAATTCTCCCTCAAAATAAATATGATTTTTGTTTAATACTTATAGTACTCAAGCATTAACATCAAGTGGTAATGACAAAAATTATCAGTTATGAAAAAAGGTGCTTAAAAATGCTAGCTGTCAAAATACCTGTTTGGCCACCCTCATATAAATACAAAAGATCAAATGCATTTTTACACTTTGTGAGTGAAACACAGCTGCTCAGCTTACATTGATCTTTAAGACATGTGTTTCATTGGGAAAAGTGAGTAAAAAGAATTACAGACCTTTTTGACACTGAAAGATTTATCTCACAAAGGACTGAGTAGAGAAAATGTCTGTTTAATGAACCTGTATTTTTCTGGGTTTTTTACTTGTAATTTTTGTCAGTCAAATAGTTTGTACATGCATGGCCAGTTGAAAGAATACAGGATATATACAAAAAGCCAACATGACTCTTAGAAAATTTACCTGTGAGACATACAATTTCAATTTGTTCCCTAAAAATTTCACTGTTAATTGGCATATATAATAAGAGAGGATTTATTTCTGATGATTTGAGGCATTAGAATATTATGGGGAATAGAAATCAAAACTATGTGAAAATTCACTTTAGTATGGTGACTGAGGACTCTTCTCTTATTTACAATAAACTCAGTGATCATTTGTGAGCAAATATGTACTCCATATTACTCAATATGTTCATACATTGTTCCATAAATGAACAAAGCTGCTAGTGATCTATACAATATTATATAGCCTCACTCTGTAGACAGCAGCTTTAGCTCTATAGGTGCCTTTTCAATGATTTCAGGTGGGTTCAGTTCTGTGAGCAGGAAAATATCTTCAGGGTCATGTAAGCTGTGAAAAAGAGAAAGGGTAAATTTTACAGTTTCATTTCAGTTAGGATAGACAGAAACTGTGGAGCTGTGGAAGAAATTATCAATACAGATTTACTTAATATCTTACATTAAGTACAAAACTCTTTCTTCTGCTCTTTCTTTTCTTTCATACCATCTCCTAACAGTCTAGGAGGCAAGGCAACCTTCCTATCTGTAAATCCCTCCTATGCAAACCCACATGACCTTCTAACCATCTCCTTTGCATTCCCTCCTGACTTTACTGCACATTTCTTCCCTTTCTTAAACTTCTGTCTCACATTATGACAGTGTCTACTTTTAAATCAGCCTTGACATTTGTGCTTGTCTTTTCAATTTCTGTTCTTTAATGTCTTCTCTGCTGTATTTCAGCCTTGCATCTTGTGCACACGACAGTGGAAGATTTAGCAATAACTTCTTCAAAAAAGTCCAGACTTCTTCCACGACTTCCTGAAAAAGCTTTTAATTCTTTCAATACCACCCTCTCTGCCTGTCACAGGGTTCAGAGCTGGAATTCAGAAACTATTAGCCTGTGGTTGGTACTGTTGGTTTTGAGGAAACTAAACAGTATTGAAGGAAGTTGAGGGTCCTACATTGGTAGAGTGATTTTTTTCTCTATCAGTATGAAAAAGACTGTGTAGCACAAGCACACCACCCACCACCATCCTTTTTCTCCTCTCCTTTGTTTTTTGTTTAATGTTAACTTTGGGCAAAACTGTATCAAAAATTATAAGAGGCCTTATTTCATTTAAAGGAAAAAAAAATCAAATGTCTAGAAAAGAGACTCATAAAAATAGAAATTTAGTCTAAATTTTTAATTAATTTAGAAATTTAGATTAAATTTCTATTTGCTGTTAAACTAATTTGCTCTTAATTTGCTGTTAAACTGATGAAGCGGAAGATAATTCTTTTATTCAAGTAAAAGTATTTGACTAAAACTTTTCAGGTAATTGGTAATAAGGTTCTAATTTTCAGTTCCTGACACCTCAATGTATGTTCATTTCATGAATAAAAAATATCAGAAAGATGGATGTCCTTCTGTATGAAAAAACTTCAGTGAACTGGGATTCTTCACTTAAGGAATTCTGTTAGGAGATTAAAAACAAAGGCTAACAAAATGAAAATTCTGTTGAAACAGCAAAGATAGGTTTATTCACTATTTCTAGCAGTGGTAAAAAAATAAGAACCTGAACCATTACAGGGCAGCAAACATTTACCAAATTTTTGCCACCTTCTAACACCAGTATCTATAGCGGCAATGAAAGACTATGCTAGAGGTGCTGCAGGGGCAAAACAGTAATTAGACTTTCTTGGTCTGGAGAATTCTTGGAGAATATAATTCCTGAATGTTATGGTAGATAACAATCCAGATACAGCTTTTGGGTCACAAAGTTCCAACACTTACTATTGCTAGAAAAATATGATGCATTTCATTCCTCATTCACTAATTTTTCTCATTAAGGACAGAGTACACACTATTTTCTTTTATCCGCTATGTTAACACTTACTCTCTTTTTAGACATAGTAACCACCTCTTGGTTTCACTTGTTCCAATGGAAAAAGTGTCCTTCATTTTGGAATAAAAACAATTTCTCAGGTATTTGTTTCATTTTTAAAGTGTGCAAGAATTATTTATTACTTCAGTACTGACAGAATGGAAGTGATCACTACATATTTTCTGTTTGGTTTCTCAGATTTTCTTTTTAAATTATTAATGATTTCCAACATGTATACTTGAGAATGGGTATTTATAAACACACAGTTGAAATAATCAGATAGGCTGAGAATTTTAAAGCCTTGAGAAGGGAAGCTTAAAAACAAGCAACTACTCACTATTTCAGAAAACAGTTAATTAGTGAAACCAAAGCTTGATGAATAAGAAGACTGTATTTTCCAATCACATTAATGAAGAAGAAATACTTGTATTTGGCAGATAGCACAATATTAAAATGACACAAACCTAAAGTGAGCTTAGGTCACTGAGGCTCACCAATGCCCTCGGTTATCATACAAAATTATTAATCTTTCATTTGCTGCATCCACTTGGGAAAAAAAAAACAACACTTACATCCAATAATAGCAGGATAGCTCTACAAGAAGGAGAAATATTTTCTTTCTCCTTAGGAAGATGTTCATCTAGTCATGACCAAGTTACAGTGGGTTCATTTGTCTCTCTGCCAGTGCTTAACAAACTGTTCTCTCATTTCCTCTTCTCATTAAGACAGGGTGAAAAATAGATGAAAATTCTTGTAGGTTGATAAAAGGACAAGGAAGACCACTCACCATTTACCATCATGATCAAAACAGATTTGGCATGGGGAAAAATTTTCAGCATATTGCCTTTATAAAAGTAAAGTAGGATAGTGAGGAACAAAGACATAGGTAGGGGACTCAATAGATCACCACATCTCTGCTTCACTGCCTGAAGAACCTCCCCCATTCCTTCTTTGCTGGCTTTGGTGTCTGCAGAGTTGCTGCTCTTACATATTCTCACTCTTCTCTCACACATCTTCTGTGCAGCAATATTTTCACTTCTTAAAACTGTTTTTGCAGAAGTACCAACAGTATGACTGATTGATTCAACTTGGCTGAGCAGTGTGTCTGTTTTGGAACCAACTGAAACAATCTGGAGAGGTCTATGTCTCCTCATAGAGGACACATCAGTAGTCTGCCCCACCAGAACATGGGCACCTGAACCCAATATATAACAATTTTTATGTTCAACAGTTTTAATGGAACATAGAAAAATGGTTCTAGCCAGAGTCGCAATTTGTTAAAAAAAAAAAAAAAAAAAAAAAAAGTAAAAGGCATTAACTTCTTTTTTGAGGGAAAATGTCAAATAGTGTGTACTATTAGGTTAAGTGTGCAAAAGAGAAAAAAAAAACCTATCCTTGCTTTGTCCATTTTGGCTTGATTAGGGAAAACTCTTAGGAACAGGGGTTATTTCAAGTCTCTCTTCAGAATTTCACATTCTCTTAGATCTGTCACAAGTTTAACTGGCTTAGGATGGACTTCTGGTGTCAAGTTAACGTTTTCGTACCACAGATAAAGAGGGTTAATTTGCGGTTATTTGTGCTTAAAGAGTTTAGAAAATAAATGAAGGTATAAATTTAATTCTTCCTCCACACCTTTCATAGATGACATTCAATGCAATTCCTGGAAGAAAAACCGTCCTAGAGACCACAAGGACATCAGGCTAGAGGTGTGTGGTAACTCATCTCCTGGCCTGTGTCCTGAGAGGAGAAAACTGAGGTGCAGCCTTATCTTGTAAAGCAATGTAAAATTATACAGCATTTGTACTTTACACCAGACAATACTGGAGACCTGCAAGTCAACATTCATTTGAAGTTTAAGACAAAGATTTGATCCCCAAAATGTTCAAAATGGCAGAAAATATTTTCAAATTACTGAGAGATTTCCTGAAGAGAGACAACTAAATTCAAAATGTGGTCTCAGCAGTCTCCCATCCATGTGAGGATTTGTTTGATCCAGTCATCTGGGGCTCTGATCCTTGCAGGTGCAGGCTAAATGGAGACCTGTGATTTAGGTCTTAAGGCTGACCAAAGTTGAATTAGCATTGCAATTGTCATCTAAACATCAGATACCGTTTTTCCAGGCTTTGGAGTTGGCTCATGATGTGTTTTACATAATTTTCTGTTAATTTATTTTAAAGAAGGACCTGACCTCAACTTGTCACAGAAAACCTGACAGCAAATTCAGCAGAGGAGATTACAGTAGGCAGCACTATTGTCTGCTTTTGCTGTCACACAGCTTTGCAAGTGACTTAGAGTAGAAAGGTTGTCAGTGGGGGTGTTATCATTTTTTATAAAGGTTAAAGAAAACAGTTTTTTTAAGTATAATAATGTAAAAAGACAGAAATTGAAAATAAAATAGAGGAAAAGTTGGGAGGAAAGGAAAATCTAGGCTATGAATTCATCAGATGAGCAGATGAATACTTGTGCCCCGCAACACCGAAGGGATGGTGGTAGCAAAAGAGAGTTGGGGAATCAACTGCAGTGATCAGTGCAACTGATCACTGTCCACACAAATGGACAAAGTACAAATACATTAGCAGCTGGTAGTTCACCTGGAAAAAAAGCAATGAATACTACCAATAATCCTCTGTTTTGGATATTTGAATGTACAAATAGAAAATAGCGATGAACAAATGCAATGAATATGGACAATAGATTTGTTCATTGACTAAATTTTTTTTCATATAAAAGCTTTTTTTTTCATATAGCTTGGAGAGTAGAAAAGAAAATTACGTAGGATCCAGATAAATTTGCAACCATGTAAAGTGGAAAGGCTGCAAGTGCACCTGTTTCTAAATTCCACAGGAATTTCTCATTCCTAAATCATGTCTGGCAGTATTAGTGGTACTTTTGTAGCAGTGTACTTGCAAAGCTATTATATTAAGAACTGTATTACGTCGCCTTGTTTTCCAGCCTTCAGCCTTGGAGTCAGAAAATTCATGTAAACTAAGTAATGTTTACAGAACTGTTATCATGTTTTTCGGATTCCTTTCTGTGAAGGGAATCTTGATGGACACTTTCTAAGACCAGTGAAGTTGAAGAGGTTGAACCTCAGTCTTCCAATCTGGTCTTCCTTTTAGAAATCTATATAAGTTGTAGAAAAAATTAAACTTCCTCTTTTCCCGCTTCGACTCCGTGGTTATCACTGCGTCTCCCTCAGCATTGCGCAACAGTTTTTGTTGTTAGAGATTATCCTGAAACCATATGCAAAGAGAAACCATGTGCAGAAATATGCATCAAAACTCTTCAGACATTGTTATTAAATAGCAGTGAGTGAATATGGTTCTTTAAAAAAATCATTAAGTGTCAGAGAGATGTTTTAATTTTTCTTAATGATTTAGTAATCTCAGCTAGAGTTTGGAAATCCTTTTTTTTTTATTACCTCTGTCAGGACTCCACATACAGACACTGAACTTCAACCAAACCATTTTTCTTCTCTACCTTACTTTAATAAGTAAATAATGTGAGGGGTTTTCTGTTTTATAAGGTTTGATGACAGCCCTCAAATAATTTGTAAATCTTTATATAATTCTTCCCTAAAAAGCCCAATGGCCATTTTCTTAAATGAATAATACGTGGGGAGGAATGAAATAAATAAATGAAAGAGAATGGTTTAGATGTTTAATGGATAAGAACAAGAACTAAAACTGTGGATCAAAGATATCAAAGCAAGGTCAAATATGTGCTGAGGTAAATGGACTGACTCCTGCAGTGGATAAAGCCTTCTATAGCTACATTCCCACAATTTCAAGTGTCTTAAAAATTGCACCGTTAAAATAAACTTTGTGGTTTCTGAAGTTTTGCACTATGGAATTACTATTTCAGTGTTCCACTGGTCCATTTTGATTTAAGCCCATGGATTCTAAGGTATCTTAAATTAGGATCTTTTAGAAAAAAAGACAACCAAACTTTTAAGGACTTTGCATGAGGTGTGAAATTCAAACAAACTCAAAGAGAAAAATTAAGTCTATGTGTGCTACCTTAAAGTATGTTTTTATGTACATAGTATATGACAATTGGTGGCTATTCAGGTGCTTAAATGTCAGTAGTCAACACTGGGTATCCAAGAATGTTGTGAGCAGAAAGGATTTAAATAGATTTCCTTTGAAAACAGTAGCTACCCCTCCTGCTGTTCATCAAAAAATAGTCTAGATTCAGCTTTGTGAACAGATAAAGTTTCCAATTGGGAAGGTTGGTACTTGGCCAGAAGGAAGGAATTGAATGCCCTCACATGAAACCCCTAGTGCTGCACAGCCAGAAAAATGAATAAGGGCATTTGTTCTTCCTGTGCTTTTCTAATAAAGACTAATCTGACAGAGATCACTGTGTTCTGTGACCTGTGTTTAACCTTTCTCTTGTGAACTGGACAGAAAACACAATGAGGAAAGTAATAGATATGGATAAGGTTCTATGAAGAAAAGAGGTTTAGAAATGAACAATTTGGAATTCTGTGTTTTCTAAAGTAAAGGAAAAAATAATATGATTAGGTAGTGTGAGTAACTTGAAACCTTGACGGGAAATATTTTTCACTTGAGTTTTTCTATTTATACTGGCTAGAAAAAGTGATTATGTATGTTCTCATTGAAATAATTTCTATGGATTTTAAATAGCTTTTCCTTTTTTTTTTTTAATTTGTGCTTCTGTGTTAGTTTTTGCCTTCCGCAATTCCCTTAAGAAGGCTGTTCTGACTGCCTCATTTCCAATTTTCAGCACTGTGCTATATTTTGCACTTACAATTTTTACCTACCTACTTTCCCCAAGTTCTCTTTAAAAGCAGTCTGATTTTTAATGCTTTTAATTAGTTTGACTAATTCAACTTTCTTATTCTCTTTTTTTTTTTCTTTTTGTTTATGAAATCACTGGATATCTTCACGTTAGGCCACTTTGTATTAATAGACACGATTTTGATAGACCATGAAAATACTAGCTTCTGCTTCTTTATGCATACATAAGTAAAACATGTTTTGTTTTACATGATAATCCAAAAATCACCAAACTCCATAGGGTGAAATAACTAAATGCAAAAATTCAAATGGAAGATGAAAAGAAATCTAAAGAAATCTGAAGTAATAAATGGGTATGACTTTCTGAGAAAGTCTGAGAAAGTTCTTTTTTGGCAGGAGTAATTAGCAAGAGATAAATACCTATGTGGCAGAGTAACACCTGTTACTTTATAACTCCACTTTCAACAGAAAGAATACCTATGTGGCAGAGTAACACCTGTTACTTTATAACTCCACTTTCAACAAAAAGAATTTCAGGGATGGTGACTCAACCACAGCCCTGGACAGACTGCCCAGTACTTGACAACCCTTTAGGTGAAGAATTTATTCTAGTATGTAATCTAAACCTTGTCCAATCTCTTGTTATTTGGAAGGAGAGACTGACACCCATATCACCACAATCTCCTTTCAGGTACTTGTAGAAATCAATGACATTTCATCAGCCTCCTTTCCATTATTAACTCCAGCTCCTTCAGCTGCTCCTCACAAGAATTCTGATCTAGACCCTTCATCATCTCTTTAGCCCTTCTCTGGACATGCTCCAGCACCTCAACTTCTTTCTCATCATGAGCAGCCCAGAACAGGACACAGAAATTGAGGTGTGACCTCACCAGTGCCCGGTACAGAGGGACAGTCCCTGCCCTGGTCCTGCTGATACAGGCCAGGATGCTGCTGGCCTTCTTGGCCACTTGGGCACCCCCTGGTTCATATTTAGTCTTCTGTCAACCAGCATCCCCAAGTCCTTTTCCACTGGGCAGCTTTCCAGGCACTCTGCCCCCGCCTGTAGCACTGCAGAGGGTTCCTGAGATCCAAGGGCAGGATGTGACACTTGGCCTTATTGAACCTCACACCTTTGGCCTTGGCCCATTGATCCAGACAAGGATCTGTCCAGATCCCTCTACAGAGCCTTCCTGCCCTCCAGCAGGTCAACACTCTCACCCAACCTAGTGTCATCTCTGAACTTATCAGAGGATGCACTCTATTCCTTCATCCAGATGAAAGATATTAAACAGTATGCTCCAAGATAATGAAGTTCTACCATGGTAACAGCAAACAAATTAAATTACTCTGAAGTAATTAATAGTTGAAAAATCCAACCTCACAGTGAAAAACTGAGTTCGTCATCAATTGTCACTAAATCGTAATTGCTGCATAGTATCCCATAAGATTAATTCTACTTGAAAAACAGACTCTGAATTGTAATATTCATATTCTTGACAATGTTCTGATATTCAGACTGTTTAGTCAAAAATATTTGCTCCTCAGTTTACATGATACATCCAGATTTTCTTCTTGAATCTTCTGTGATTAAATTATATAATATAACTACAGTATCTAATGGAGACAATAATATTTGTCCTGGTGATTTTTAAATGTGTTTTTTTATTAAATGTGCTTTTTTTTGTCATTTGTTTGATTTGGAATTTTTTTGTTTTCTAAATTTTTGGGGTTTTGTTGTTGGGTCTTTTTCTTGACAAGAGAAACAGTCTTGAAAAAGGTTCATTTTCATTAATAAAATCTCAGGATGAAGATTAGAAAATCTAAGCTGGAATAATTTAAAATCAGAATGGGATGAGGGAATTTCCATAAACACTCAATTGAATAAAATATTTCAGTGCCTTAACATCTCATTCCATCTTCAAATTGCTAGAGGATAAAAAAAATCTATCTTGTTATGAACATACTGCTTTTCATACACGGACATAGGGGTACTGTCATTACTAAATACAACTGTATTATCTCCAATTTGAGCATGTTAAGGTGCTTAAAGGTCCATTAAGCAGCACATAATTTTCCCCAGACATTTCAAGAGACTGATAATTACCATAACGTCTAGTAAAGAAGAAGGGTAGAAGAGAGGAGGATGGAGGGAAGAAATGTGTTGGTATTCTATTAAGCAACCCTTTTAGCAATTACATTAAACTCTGAACATATTAGATTTCCCATTGTTGAAGGTTCATTAATTCATGTCAGTGCAAAATACCAAGGCAGTTTGTGTGTCTGGACACACTTTTTTTTCTCTATGTCCCCAAAAATAACCTTCAAAGAAAGTCATAGTCTGTAGATAATGGCAACTTCTACTTCACATAGAGAGTAGACAATTAAACAAATTTCTTCAAAGTTTATAGTCACAGCTGTGTAGGAGTGTTGTCATTGTTAGATACTGAGAAAGAAAAGAGACCTAGAGTTAAATTAATCTACTTTATATATAGCTCCTACAATTTCTTTTGGTTTCATTTCAGTAACATATGTAGTTTTTAATAAAAAGGAAAGACATAATTATAGCTTCTCCTACAAAATGTAATTTAGCAGTCAGACTTTTGGCATGGTACGTTTCATTCGTATATTTAACATGAACAGAACTAACATGTAAAGTGTAAACATTTACTGTGTAAAATTTTCTTTCACTAAATTAATTGCTGTGAAAGGCTTTAGATTTTTTCACATCTTTAAAAATCTCTAAAAATAAGCACCCTAATGTAATACATGCTCTGTCTTCTCTATTTTTTACAGTAAAACTCTAAGTATTAGGAACATTTCACCATTCTTTTTTATAAAATAAATTTCCATTAAGTGAATAATGTGTCTCTTATTATAGAATCACTATCCCTTAATAAGACTTAAAACCAAGTTTCTAAGCAGATGTTACAATGACACAAATGACTGGCATACAATGATGGCTGGAAACCTTGCAGATAAATACTACAGTTTCCATGACATACCTCAACACTTTCCTTTTGAAATACTCCAGGCTTCTCTAATGTTGCCAAACTACATATATCAATTATAAGCCTGAATTTAAAACAGAGAATTAATCAAAATCTCTTTCCTATCAGATGAGATTTCATGTACTATGAATTCTTTGTAATATATGTTGGGTTGACCCTCCTATGTGATTTCTTTTTTTCCCTTTCTCATATATTTTAAGGCTACACCAAATAATTCTGAGGGGATTTTTTTTCTCCTGTTAGTCACTGATATTGTGCACTTTCACAGAAAAAGAAAACAGGTTTAATTTTTTTATTTAAGTATGGGTGTGATAAGAAAAAGGAATTTAGAAAGAAAAGTAGGATGTCATATTATGACAGGACATCTTAAGCTACTCCTCTTACATCTGCCATTCATTGACCTGTTTCCTTCCAATTTTCATTGTTTTATGTACCTGAGATGAAGAAGGAGCCATTATACCTTGTTTTCAAATGGAAGTAATGAACCATATCTTTCACCAGCCTCCCTCTACTCTCCTGAGTGGTGGCCCAAAGAGGCACTAGAAGGATGGCTCATCACACAGCAGCATCTCATCCTATGATTCTTTTCTACTCTGGTAAAGTAGCTCTTTTAGCTACCTTTGATACAGAAAATGCCAGGGATCAGAACCCTTGCCCTACCACATGAAATTAAATATAATAGCCTCAGGTATGTAAATTCCCTCGTCTTAGTTATTTTGTTACTTAAAATTAGCTTTAAATTACAATAGGTTTTACTTGAAGTTTAATCTCTTTAAAATCAAAAGAATTATCATCCACATAAAAGCAGACCTATGTGGGAAAGCAAATGCAATGGGTTACTGCAGCAAATTACCCTTCTGTATTATTGACAGAAATCTGTTCATAGAGATTTGACACTTCTGCACAAAATATCATTGCTCCAATGTGTATGTCTCTCTCTTCTTGTGTGTGATTTAATGACCCATTTAACATGTTCATAATTCCCTAGGAAATACTAGAAATCTGTTTCATAAATAAGCCTTCATTTTTAATTATTATTTAAACGGTAGAACACAAGATGGCTTTGCTTATCTGAGGTTGGGATTAACTACATGTAAAGTGGATAAGTTACATTTGAGAGGAATAGTAATGAATCTTTGGCCCAAAACTAGCTGGTGAATAAGCTTAAGGCTACAGTTATTTAATAGAAATTGCTTAGGCCAACAGTGGAATTGGAAACTACTAATGCCCTGAAAAATTACACTTTATTCAGTTTAACTTATGTAACACACATAACTTCAAGCAACACTTTCAAGAGAAAGACAGTCTACATTGCATCTGTCTCTGGCAAGGACTTAGGCTATTGGAGAGAACCTGTCACTGTAAACATTAGCCAGTAAATTACAAGATAAACTGATAACAACTTTTTCTAGTATGGAGTATGATTAGGCATCAGGCAGATTCAAACTATAACTTCTCTTGGAGATAACTTCTGGACATCTGTGATCCAATTCCTCACTGAAAGCTGTGTCAGCTGAGATCTGGCTGCCCAGGGCCTTGTCCAGTCTAGATTTTATTCCTAGTTTATCATCAAAATCTCCACAGATGTATTTAGGCTCTGTTGCATTGTGTTATGGCACTGCATAACTCCAAGGAAATATATAAATATCTGGTGAAATATAGTCCAGCAGGGACTATTCGTGAGTACACTGATATGCACATTGAAGTACAGGAGCTATACCAGGATGTAGATATCAATATAACCTAATGATATTCCACCTTTCTGAATATTTTATCTACTACAGGAGGAATAGCATTTCTTAGACTAAGTGCCAGAATACAAGAGAGGCAGATTCTGTTATGTGCTTGATGTATAGTTGTGTTTATTTATTGACAAGAAGGCAGAATTCCAAAACAGTGGAGGGATTCAACAACTTAAAAAATTTCCCGCTTTTGCCAGGCTAAGGAGTGGAATGGCTGTATGTGAGGCTGTGGCTGGAAACAAAGACAGAAAAATGATGAAAGAAAGAAGCCTGGTCAGTCAGGCTCATTGATAATAGTGTGGGAGAGACTGAGGATGATTGTTTCAAGATTTCATAGGGATCTCTGGCAACTGAGAAATAAGGGCAAAAACATGAAACCAAAACCAAAACATGCAAGGACCTCACAAAACACACATGGGGCCTATGACAATAAACAAACCTTGCCACTCACACTTAATGTGTGGCTGTCAAGAAACTTCAGGAGGAGGAGGCCGTCTGTGCCTGTGTTTCATGTGAGTCCTGTACCTGTGTGTTGCTGAAGGCTCGTCATGCCCATGTTGGTCAGCCTCTGTGCATCTCTCTGTGGTACGGATGAACCTTTGGATTCACACCCAGAAAAGGGGCAGCCAAAGTGAGGGGTTACCCAAGCTGGAGTGGCTGGTGAAGGTGGCCATGCTTCTGACATCCCTTACCTCTCTAGATATTGAACTACTATTGAAAAATTACTTTTAAATTAGTTTTGTTCTTTAACCAGATCCTTTTAAAATAAAGACGAAAAGCTAAATAAAATTGAACTCAGTTACTTACTGCTATGAAAGCATATACGTATTTTCTCTTGTCTTGCTAAACTTTGTCAATATTAATGTTTATCGAGCAAGTTTATTTTCCCATTCAAATCAATACATGTCTGTCATTAATACATTGTTACTGGTGGTAGTAATCTGTGCATATATTTTCTAGTGAAAATATTACCTTTTAAAATGGACACAGTTTTGTTGACATTTAGTAGGGAGTTATGAGGTGAATCACAGCGAATGTGTCTTTGATGATGATTTATCTTCTTGTCTTTCTTTAGAAGTGAATAAATTTAGACAACAAAAACATTCAGTTCCTGCATTCCCACAACTGTTTTGAACAATATTACTACTATAAATATTACTTTTATGTTCTACTTTTGCTTATTTGTCAACCTTCCTGCTATTCTTCAGAATCTGATGCCTACTGAGTGGCATGATGCCATTTCCATTTCTTTTTCTTGTTCTTATTACTATTTCACTTGTCTACTAATTTTAGGCTTAGACCTCTATATGTTGTCATACAAAACAGTGGTTTTCATTTTTAAAAGGACTTTAAGTCCCTCACAACTAATCTGAAAAAATTCCCCTGTCAAAAAAGACCATCTGTTCCTGGGGGAAAATAGCTTCAAAATGTAGTTTTCTGTACTTAAAATAACTTTCCTTTTTATCAAAGACTTTTCATTATTTAATTTGCCTAAGTGCAAGAAGATTCTAGGTTTATTTTATATGAGAGAGAAGTTTTGCCCTAGACATGTGGAGCCTATAATTACTGTAAAGCTGTACTCTTAAACAACTGCACTCTTAAACAACTAATGTGAAACGTAACAGTCTAGTTATTTTTTGTTTCCTGATGTCTTTTGGGAAATCAGATTAATAAGAATTCAAATTACATTCTATGTGCTTGTGTATATATACATATATGTTTTTCTGTGTTTTATTGTTTATAACTCTATACATGTTATTACTTTGCTTGGCTTGCCTCACCATTCCCTTCCTCCTCCTTTCCCTTTTCTCCTTTCCTTTTCTGTTTTCCCCTTCCTAATTTCTCATTTCTCATTCTGTCTCCTTTGTCTTTCCCTAGATTCTGCTGGAGTATCTGAAAACTGAGATATGGGGTTCCCCCCCGCCTTTGTTATGTTAAGTTCATGAAGCTAATCAGCAACATGTCTTTTAATTATTTTTTTTAATAGTTACACTTGTTCAAAAATTTCTTAAGTTAACAAGTAACTTTTGATAGAAAAAAAGCTCAGGTGATAGAAAAAAGCTATCACTGAAGTAATTTTGTCATTATTGGTTTTGAATGGAAGGTAACTAAAGGAATAAAGGAATCTTCAGAGAATTTTATTTCAATGTGGTTCTCTGGAAAAAAGATATCCATATATCCCTCAATACCTATTTGGTTTGTGGCTGAGAAGAAGAAAGAAAATAATAGTGCAAGCTGAAAGTTTGGTTTTTTTATTGCAACAAAAAAATCAGTAAAAATAGAACAACAGTAATAGCTTTTTTTCAGAGAAAATTTTTTATTTATTTGGGGGACTCTACATAAGTCATAACAGCCATCAATGACTGAAGAGGAATTAAATGTTTTACCTGAAGTAGAAGTGTTTTAATTATGATGCAATAAACTTTCTGTTCACAAGTTACATATAGAGAATACTGAAGAAAGGATTCTGAAAGCATTAATAGAGTACATATAAATACATATGAAATAGAAATTATATATATGTGTGTGTGTATATATATATATATATGTATATATTTGAAATCTGCCTGGTTTAAAGTGCCTTATAAATTTCAGCTATAGAATATGGCTTTGTTTTGAAATAGAGGTCAAATGCCTCAAAACATCTTGTGAGAGTAAGTTGCGTCCTGGAGGTGTTCTTGGAAGATCTGATCATTCCTACAAAATAGTTAGGATAGAGGTCCACTTTGAAAAATACATATGGAAAAGCAAATCCCATGTCTGCAAGTGCTATGTCACTTGACTTCCAATCTGCTCATGTGTTGGTAGACCCTGATGGGGCTAAACCAGGTCTCCAGATCTATTCCCCCAAAAAAATCTACCATGGAGTCTTAGGATCAAGCAGGCTAGGGAGAACAAGGCAGCACAGGTCTGCTTATCAGGCTGCTTGTTGGGGGTTGAATTTGGGGTTTTTTTTGTTTGTGGAATTTTTCCCCATTGGGTTGCCAAGGGAACTAATTGCTAGGTGCTTATGGGTGCTTGTCCAAGGCAGGAAAGGAAGGGGTGGGGGGCAGTTGCTCTCTGGCTCCTGGTTTTGGCCTGCTTCCTGCTGCTGCTGCTGCGGGGAGAATTCTCGGTTTGGCTCGTCTGGCTGCGGTCCTGAGAGAGTCTGCCATCATCGGCTCCTGAGCTCCAGAACAGCTGAGTCCATCTCCTCCTGCCCTGTGTGACCGACCCTGTCCTGCCGCCGCTGTTCCCTCGGCGCTGCCTCGCGGCACCCTCCTCCTCCCC
>VZUI01072965.1:0-39060 GCA_013401135.1 Cettia cetti
ATGGATGGATGGATGGATGGATGGATGGATGGATGGATGGATGGATGGATGGATGGATGGATGGATGGATGGATGGACGGATGGATAGATAATAGATAGATGATAGATAGATAGATAGATAGATAGATAGATAGATAGATAGATAGATAGATAGATAGATAATAGACGGATAGATAAAAAGCCACACCAAAAAACCTGAGACTCTTAGCTTTCTAAGACAGATAGATGGGCATTGATCTAAATTTGAGTGACATCATTTGAGTACTCATAGCTCAATCTCTCCACATCACTTTAAAATCTGACGTCTCTTGAAACTGAAAGGGTTGCACCAGAGCTGAAAGGAATTATAAATCCTAACTAGAGATAATGTAAGCTTATTAAAATATATAGATTTTTATTTTATTCTTTTAATGATCCACCATTTCTATGCAGAATAATCAGGCCCTCCATACTTCTCTAGGCTTTTCATTTTAAGAATCTCGTATTTGCATAAAAAGCAATAACTCCTTTTTAGAATCATGTGACTTATTTGTAACACTGTTTACTATCAGTGCAGCATTCAATCTCGAGGAAATTCATAATTCAATTTATTTCAATTAAGGAAGCATACCTAATCTTTTCCTAATATTTTATACAAACTACAACAAAATGTACTGATCATTTACTCGTGACTAGAGTTCCAAAGACTTTCTTTTTTCCTCTGGCTCTTGGTTTTTCCATTTATTTCAGTTTCCAGAAGTACTGCAGGTTCCACATCTTCAGATACACTCTTTTAAAATGACATTCAGAGATATAGACAGAGATAAAAATATCGTTTGGCTTCAAGGTATAACTCTTAGAGAGTCAAAGCCAAAAGAAGAAATAAAAGCAGGTGTATGTTTTTTTTAGAATCCATCAGTAAATTGTTCTAAAAATACATTTTCAGCTTTCACATCTTTTTTGCAGCAAAGGGAAGAGCAGTCTCTACATTTAATTTTGTTTGTACATATTGCAATGAATAAAACAGCAAAGGAACTGTTTGATAGCTGAAAACATATGAACAATATCCACTGAGTAAACCGGTGTTTACAAATCAGATGACTTTTAGGATGGCAAATTTATAAAATAGATACTACTCTTAATTAATTTAGATAGAGACAAGGCACACTCATCAACAAAGCATGCCACTTTTTACGGGGAAAAAGTGTACAAATTTCTGCATGATGCACCTTCACCAAGTACTGAGGTCAGCACTGAAGTCCATTTTTCACTTGTGGTTTAACCATGTTATTATCCAATGATATTCTAGACACTATAACTCTGAAACTTATCAGTAAATGCCACAGCTACAGTAAGTAAATGCCACAGCTACAGCCTGTGGGTTACTCCTGTGGAAAAGGGGTATACCTTGGTCTCTATTTAGATGCATAATATTATTTTCTCTGCTATTTCTTACTTTTAGTAATTCTACCATTAAAAGACTGTTCTAATGACACAAACATCTCTGAAGGGGTTTTTTCTGGTAATATTTTGATCAATATTTATCAATATTTGTTTGAGGAGTTAAAGATATTAAAAATAAGTTGTTTATTTTTACACAGCACACAAACTGTGACAACAAATCCTGTTGCAGTTCTCACCAAAAAAAAAAAAAAAAAAAAAAAAAAACCCACACCTTCTGGTAAATAAGTTCAAATCACTTCTTGACAGGGTTAATTATTCACCTGTTTTCCAGCTCTAAGTATGCTTTTTAATTTTGTATCTTCAATATCTCTGGATATCAGTTTATGCAAAATGTAAACTTTAAATTTAGACAAGGAGAAAAAAAACTACTTCTACCTTATTACAAACAGAATGATGCTATAGCATATATTCGCTTGCACACTTTCCTTTCCTTGAGAATTGCATAGTACCTGACGGGCTTGTATCTCATGAGCACCACTCACTGGTACATGAAGATGTTTACAAAATTTAAGTTGTTTATAATTAATTTTGTGCTATCTTTCTGTGCACTTCATAGTCATACACCAGTAATAACTCCTTAGCTGCTAATTTTAGATAGCTGAAAGACAAAGTGCATAATGTTTAACGATGTAGACCTATTTTTAAAAGATTGTTTCACTAACTCTGTTATTGGGAAGTTATGATGAACTCGTCAATAATGAGAACCAGTGATGGAAATGTAATTGCACATTACTTTGGGTAATTGGTTCCTATGCAAAGTTTTTTTTAACACTTTTTTTTTCTTTCTTTGGTTGGTGGATACAGCCTATAATTAGCATTTCATCACCTTGGTCTCTGTTGGTAATTCCAGAGAGCTGGGGCTGAAACCTGGGGTCCACATGCCTGCTGGGGACCAGCCAGGCCAATTCTTTATCAAACTGCTGAGACTTTACACTGAGTTTGGCTGAAGTTGACCTAAATCTTTCACAGGAGCTTGTTTGGGGCTGTTTTGCATTTGTGACAAAAAATGTTTCACTTACTACTTAACAGTGCTTACACAGCATCAATTCCTCTTCTCTTTCTCACACTGCTACTCCAGTGAATAGCCAGGAGTTGTGCAAGAAGTTTGAAGGGGTCACAGCAGGGACAGTTGAACTGAACAAGCTGACCAAAGGTATATCCTACATGGTGTGACACTGGTGGAGGAAAAAGGATGGAATGGTGGTCAGAGTTTCTTCCCAATTAACTGCTACACATGATGGACACCTGTTTTCCCAAAGATGACGGAACACCTGCCTGCTACAGGGAAGCAGTGAATTAATTCCTTTTGCTTTACCTGTTGAACAGTCTTTGTTGCAATTCATGAGCTTTCTGAGCAAGCCAACATCAGTATTTATTTGCCTGCTGGGGTTATACCAAGGGTTATACAGTCCTTTTTGCCACCCAATATGAGACTCAAAGGGTTTGAGATAATGACAGGTTTGACTGGAATGTGCTAGGTTGAATTCCTAGCTGTTGTTAGTACCATTTAGCTACTAATCAGCAGATTCCTGTGCTTGCCATGGGGCTCACTTGCTGTCCTATATATAAGCCCAGTGCTTGTTAGAGGCTGCTTCTTGCTTTCACTGGCGACTGTACTGCTGTGCTGCTGAGCTCTGTGCTCTGCTGTGCCCAGGAACACTTGGATAACAGCATGGAGATGTGCCTGGGCTGGCAGATGGCCAGGGCATGGGTGTGGTTTCTGTGCTGCCGTACTGGACAGGATAAAACTCCGACGTGAACTTGAGTCAAAGAGATGGTGAACTTGTGGGTGAGTGCACAACAGAGCAGGTATACCAAATAGCATCTGTGTCCATGGCTATGTCTGTGCTGCAGCAGGTGCTCCTCTGAAGAGTTTGTGGCCCAAGGACAAGTTCAAGCTACAACAGTTACACTTTGAAGTGCCAGTGACTGTATGAAGCTGTGCTGAATATCTTGAAGTGTCTGTGGCTGTGGATAAATCCATGACACAGGAAGTACAACTTTGAAAGGTCTGTGGCCACGTGCAGTGCCATGGTTGAGCTGACACACACCAGAAGGAATTGTGGCTCATGGATAAGTCCATGAGTGAGGCAATTGCACTACAAAACTACTGTGGCTCTGGATAAGCCCATGCTGCATCAGGTATACCCCTAAAAAAGACTATGGTTCACAGACAATACTCTTCCAAGAGCAGGTACACCCATGAGGACTGTGATCCGTGGATGACTAAGCTGCCTACCACAGTAAAATTATGTCAGTAGTAATCATCCACCACAACATAGCCCATTTAGGCTAAAATGGGGATCAAGAACATGCTTTCTGGCCCAGATGTAGCTAGCTGAGGATATGACAGAGTGCATATGGAGACCATAAGAGGAACTGTAAAATCAAATATTTGAATGAAAAGGTGGATAGACAATTATGAATAATGCCCTGATTGTTTAAAGAGGTAGAAACTCACAATTATGAGACCAAATGGGATAATCAAAATGGATGAGAAAAGCTAAAACAAACATATTATCCTTTGAACTATCCCTCAATAAAACAATTCTATTTCCTACTTCTGAAAATCTTCTTCATCCAAATACAAGTGTCACATTTCCAAATACTTTTTTACATGCTGGAATTGAAGCACCATGTCAGTCCTATTTAAACTAATGAGAAGAATATCCTTATTTCAGGAAAGGAGGTCATTCATATGCTTAAAGATGAATATATATCAGACTGAAATTTATTTTGCATATTAGCAGAGAAACCCACTAAAAATTGGTGATGCATTTTCTAGGTCTCTATATCACAGGGTTCTTTGGCTATTTCAAAGCATTTTACATCAATCATTCAAAATCTGTGGAAACCTGTTAAAAAGTCTGATTCACTTAAGCCCTAGATAAATGGCAGGTTTGTTTGCTTGGTTTGGGAGGTTCTTTTAGAATCACAGAATTATAGAATGGCTCAGATTGGAAGAGACCTTAAAAGATCATCTGATCCAATATTTCATGGGAAAGGGAATTTAGATAAGATTTTCTCGCACTCTATCCAATCGCATCTTCAGAAGATCCCATGACAGGGACTCTGCCACCTCTTAGAGGGGTTCTTTCAGTGATTGATGGTTCAATGGTTCACTGTAAAAAAAAAAAATCTTTCTCATATCAACATGAAACCTCTCCTGGTGCAATTTGTACCCATTTCCCATCATCTTCTCCTTGCTGTTTTCACATAGGTGTACAGAGCAGTTGAGAATTGATCAGACCTTAGGGACAGATACCCCTATAAGCAAAAAATGTACTCAGTTTGTGGCAGCTTAGTGCAGTAATTACTACTACTACAAAGGAATGCAAAGATCTTAAACTAAGTCCTGTGCAGTATTCAACCAAATACAGAGCTTCACATTTTCTGTGCAACCTATAAGTCTTTGTTGTAGGAAGCTGTCAGCTGCTACTTCTAGAAACTTTATCACTACAAAAAGTGGGGCACTAAGGATGTGCATAGTTCCAGAGAACCCAAAGAAGATCAGGGTGCTTTAATGAAATCATGTACAGACACAGCCTTCATGTGGCCCTGGGGATGGCGACAGTGCTAGTTCAGGGTCTGGTTGGAACATGACTGCACAGGATAGTCTGCCCCAGAATTCCAACAAAGCTATCTTCTTGGCAACATTAACTTATTAATTATTCTTGAGCCAGCATGTTTTGGTCGCCTATTACATAAAGCTTGTGATTTGACAAACCACCTTAGCACTACTTTAGGTTTTCAGTGTGGGTAAAGAAGCAATTTTGGCACTTGCAATACTAAGCAATAAGGCAAGGGAAATCAAATATCATCCTAGAAATCTGATGTTCCTCTCATATTTGTTAAGATTATGCAATTTATTTCCCTCCCAGCTAATTCAGAAGTAACTCAACATCTCCCTCTCATGATTGTACCCAGCTTTTCCAGTTCATCAGCTTCAAAAACACATGCAAACAAGCTCAAATTCACTAATGCCAGCATATAACCTTTTTCTTTCAGAAACACTAGTTTGTCTATTTTAAGGTGCACACACCTATCTGTACATCTCCTTATCCTAAGAAGAACCACAACTATCAGCATGTCTAAAATGCTCCTCTTCATTCCACTGATTCATAAGTGGAAAGGAATTCTGGAGGTGATCCTGTCCAACCCCACTAGTTCAAGATGAATCAAAAAGATCTTAGCATTGCCTCTGTCTGAATTAAGGTAAAAATGAGACCATATGCCAGTTACAATAGTATAGGTTTTATTTGATAGCAAATATGGGAAAGAGGGAGGGAGAAAAAAAAAAATAGAAGAGAGGTGGGGGGGACAGAGAGAGAGTAACGGGGACAGAATAAGGAAAATATCACCACTCCATGGATCCCAGCAATGTTCCAATAATCCTCTCCAGCTGGTCTCCCTGGTGGTTAAGGTTCTCCCAAAAAGCATAGAATCTGATGGGTTATTGTACACTCAGACCAGGTAGGAAAACCCAGGCAAGTCCCTGGGGTGGGGAGAAAGGAGTTAGCCATTGTCTCTTACACCACACTCTGGGTTTGTTGCATCACATGCAGTCCTCTGGTGCAAGGCCTCAGGAATAATTCTGTGTCACAGTAGGACACGAAATAAAGATGCTTGACTCCAGTTCAAAGGCAGAAGAAGATTAGAAGGCTTTATTTACAATTCATCCAGCCTTTTTATTACAAAAGGCACATTATTGCTTCACAGGATTGACACCTCTCCGCTGGTTAAGTAACAGAAACACCTGGGAGAGAGGTTGTTATAAGGAAAATATTGTTTACTTAAAAATTTTACGAGAAGAAAATAGTTATTTACAGAAATTGTCCTTGAAAGCAAAACTCTCCTGAGAAATCTTCCCTTGGAAAGAAATCTGCCACTGACAGGCTGAAAACCTTTCAGACTCAGAAACATCAGTCCCACAACTCTGAGGAGCATTTTGGGGGGCCTTTGATTCATTAAGGCACCCCCTCAGCTGCCCCTCACATGAATGCCCCATGGATGTGGCTTTTCCAGGGTTGGAGGTTCCACAGTCAGTCTGTGTAAGGGAGGATGGGTTCACGGCCCCTGAGCAGGGGTTACAACATATCAAAACTTCCTCTCCCCTCCTCAGCTGGGGGAAAATCTGTGCAAACCTGCTCTCAGCAAGTGGGTCTGTGGGCTATGGCCTCCCTCACCCCAAAGAAAGCCAAAGATGACTCTTAGCTCAGCTCAGCTGCTGGGTTTGGCTCACATTCTTTTCCTCATTTACCTGTTTGTTTCAGGTGATTGAAGAATGGTTTTCCCTCTATCTAATCTCTGCAGTTTGACTCAGTCCATAGTCTCAGTCTTAGGTATCTTCTGGGAGGCTTCTTTGGTTATAGCATCTTCACACAGTTTTTGTTATTATGAGCAAAGCTTTATATCAATGTTTGAGACACGAACTATTTCAGTCTCTGACAGCCCTTAGTCTGACAGCCATAATATTTATAAAATAAAAACATTTTCATTATCTTTCACAGAAGTCACTGGATTATATTCTACAGGGCTTTTCCCTCTTTCATATTCTTCCTGCATGACCTAGCAATATCCTTGAATATTTCCTAAGTAGCTTGCCTCTCCTTCCAAAAGTGATATACCCTCTTTTTTTCGCCCTGGTTTTTTCAAAGCTCCCTGCCCATCCAGGCCGGTCATCTTCCCTGTCAGCTCACATTTTTGCACATGGGGGCAGCTTACTCCTGAAGCTTCAAGATTTCTTTTGTGAAGTGTGTCCATCCTTCTTGAATCCCTTTGTTTCTAAGAACTGTTTTCCAAGGTACTCTCCCAATTAATCTCTTGAAAAAGCCAGTCTGCCCTCTGGAAGACTAGTGTAGAAGTTTTGTTGATGTGTGATGCCTCAGATTCTCTAGGTGCACTGTGGAGATGGTACAGACTCCGTCTCTTAAGAAAATTTGGGAAGATTTCTATATTCAGTCTAGCATTGTTTATAGTCCATGTGAGCAGAGTGGACTAGGACTTGCCAAATGCTGTGACAGTCACCTCCTCCATATAAACATGTCTTGAACACTATAATAAAAAAGAGCCATAGATGTACACTTCCCATATATCGTCATTCTCCATATTAAATCTTTTATATTTCCCACAAACTTGAAGCCATATTGACACACTTGAAGAAAACAAATAAATGACTTGCACTTGAGACATAAGATTCATTTGTGTTTACAAATTAACAGTACTTGATCTTTGAGGGAGGCAAGTATGTCTTGTATCAGCTACATGCAGGTAATAATGTACATCAAATCTTCAGGCAAATCAAGGGAAAACTCAGTGTTATATGTGCATGGAGTATAGTCATTAAGAACATCAGGTTTTGCATCAAATCCCAACTTGTCTAAACAGACATCCTGAGAGAAAATTGCATAACTCTAAGCCCACATTAAAAAATTTTGACTTGAGTGACAATTTACAAAGGAAAGCTTAGGGTTCTCCTAATGAGGTGTTCAGGGTTTCAAAACAAGCTGGCAATTTTGTGTAGTATTCGTGGTTTCTTGGTAATATGGGTCTTTTCTTAGGCATCTTTATAACTGCCTTGTGTTGAAGGCAAGATATCAAGTCTTACAAGGGAACTTTTTCTTGGAAAAACAATTTCTTCTACACGGAATTGTGCCCTCTGAAAAATATGTAAACAGCTATAAGAAATTTTATCTTTAAATGTAAGTAGTTGAAATAGTCAGATGTTGCACCCAAAGAATATCGAGGAGAAAACACTGTAACACATTATTATATTTAAACAGTGGTGAATTTACAATAATTCACTAACTTTTTTCACAAAATCCAAGGAAAGAAATAAAGCTAAGCGTGTCTATTTGTCAATAAAACATCTTCTTGTTCAATTCAAAAGGTATTCGTTTCACTGCTCAGACAATGAGCAATGCTGCATGCAAATCAGTTCAACTTCAGACTAATGGAAAGAGAAGAAACTGGTACAACTTAAGAGTTAGGCTAGGAGTGAAGGAACACCAGTTGAATAATTTAATACCAAAATATTGCAATTCACAGAATAAATTATTTTGCGAGTATTATTCAGCTGGCTTCAGCAGTGTGACTAGTGCATCATAATCCGACATTACAATTGACTGCTTCAATGAAAGGGCATCTTTAATGAGTGTCACCTCTGAAGAAGTCTCTGCTTAGTAGGCTGCAAATCAAGATGATTTGTGTGAAAAAAAAATGCTCAAAATACTTCACTGGTAGCAGTCTATCAGGGTTAACTCTTTAATATCTATGAAATTGCGAGTGTCAGAAAACAAAATGAGAGCTCAAGAAATAGTAACAATCCTTCATTGACTAATAATAAAAACATTCAGTAAATTAACTTTTTTAGAAGTCAAGAGCAAATCTAATTTATTAAGGCTCTGACATCACAGATCACCTGGTCTCTGAATGGCCCTTCAGAGAGCTGGAACACAGTTTGAATGCTGTGCATGTATAAGTAATGGAGATATAACACACATGCATCTTTAAATTATCCTCTAGGGAATGGAAGCAGGTAAATTTGAAAAACACTAGGTTTGCTTTGAGGCAAAACTAACACGATTATCGTTTGCTGTCGTGACATATGCATTTATCTAATGTTTCAATCTAATAGGACTACAGGGACAGCACCCTTCCCTTGTGGCTCTTCTCACTAACAGACTTCCCTGATTGTTGTTTGGTTTTGTTGGGGGTTTGGGAGGCTGTGGGGAGTGTTATTGTTTTGTCTGTTATTTTTCTGGTTGTAGGAATTTTTTCCTCTGCATCAATAATGACATGAAAGTCCTTCCAAACTGCACACTATGTTTTCAAAGTCCAAATGAGTGTTGTTTGGTCAATTACAAATGCAGATTTTTTTCTCAGAATGAAAAACCAAACCAAATTTTTTTACTTTGATGCAGAACACCATAAACTAGAGAGACTTCTTGAAATCAATGTTGACACTCCAGTTTTTTCTATGTATAACAAACAGCTATACAGTGCAAAATACAATCATCAGTGCAGGCAAAAAGATCTTCATACCAAGTATCAGGTGAAGTATCAGAAGATAGGTAGGCATTGTGAACAAATGTTCTCTCCTCGGTAGCACAGAAGCTTTGCCTGTTTGGTTTTGGAAAACAGATTGCAGCTTAGAAAACATAATTCTGAAATTCCATATTTTCTATAGGTGGTAGCAAGGTTTAGCAGAATAAGATTTACAGAATTGGTGTATTTTTTTTTTTTTTTCCCTTGGTCATTATCTCCAGCCCATTGTGAGGGCATATGTAAAAGAAGGGACCCAGCTCTTTCAAACTTTTGATATTGTCTGGAAAGCTTTGTGACAGCTTTAGTTAGTGACAGTATAGTCCTTCTGCAGTAAGAAATTCACCCGTTGTGTCTTAGAACATAATTATTTTTCAGAGAAGAGTTTTATAGTGGCAAGCAAATACTCATTCCCCCTACAATGCAGTCTATATATCCACTCTTGAAGAAGAGATTTAATGTCCTATTTCTCTAGCCCATAGAGGTCTCTCTGGATGGCAGCCTGATCCCCTGGCATAGGAGCTTTCCCTCCCATTTCAGTTTCCTCTATAAATCTGCTGATGATCCATAAAATCACCACCATCTGGGGCTGACCGCTTATCACTTTTCAGGTCAGCTCATTGTCTGTTTATCTAGCCAAATCTTCATCAGCTTTTTCTCAGGATTTTATGGAAAACAGCCTTATAAAAAGCCCTTACTGGGCTCTGAAAAGTAGTATCACCACATACAGGGAGAAAATGGTCATGTCATCATCATGAGTCACATCTTAAGAGCATTCAAATTTATATTACCATAAGAGAGGAGTGCAATAATAGGCTGTGTATGTGACTGTGTAGTTCAGCTACTGTGATTGCATATCAGCTAGACCTCAAACCATCTCGGTAGCTTCCTCACGGCTCACTTCGCAATGTTCTTCCTGTGCTGAAAACTTCGGAGCTGGACAAAGTGCACCAAGGGGTTCTCACCAGAGAGGTAGAAGAAGGGTACCAGAAGGGTAGCATCCCCTCCCTTTCCCTTGCTGCCTGTTCTTCTTTGGATGCAGTCCAGGACATGGTTGCCCCTCTGGGCTGGGAGTTCCCATGGATGGGTCATGTCCAGCCTCTCATCCACCAGCAACCCCAAGTCCTTCTTGGAAGGGCTGCTTTTGATTTGTTCATTCCTGAGCCTGTGTCTATACTGGGGGTTGTCCCAACCCATGTGCAGCCCCTTGCACTTACTCTTGTTAAACCTCGTAAGATTTTCATGGGTCCAGCTCTTGAGCTTGTCCAGGCCCATCTCAAAGACAAGTGTTCCTCTGGTGTGTCATCTGCACCACTCAAACTGGTACCATCTGCAAATTTGCTGAGGATGCACCTGATCTCTTTTTCTGTGCCATTAATGAGGACATTAAATAACATTTGTCCCACTACAGACCCCTGGTGCTCTCCATGAACTCAGATCAAACTTGAGGCATACAGAATAGTTTTGTGCTTAGATGCTGAAAGACCTGAAGCAATAAGTAATGTCAGGGTTTCAAGTAGAATGCAGAGATGTTCTAGTCTGTTTGATAGTTTGATATTTTAAAGCAATTTCTTTCAGTCTCAGAAGGTGGGCTTGGGTAAATAAAGGAAGCTATATAAATAAATAGCTGGTAAAAAATAAAAGCTTCTTTGACATGATTAAAATCCAGTTTAAACTGCATAGTCACAGTTAAACATGTCATTTAAAACTCATTAAAGTTATATAAAATTATTTACATTGAATAGTAATTACTCCACACAAATGATCTGGAGACCAGTAATTATTTATAGAAGAAATTAGCATATTAGTTAAAATAATAAAGATTTAATGATTTAGGGAACTAGCTGCTGACAGCCAACAAACCATGCAAAGTGTTCTGAAAAAATTATCTTTTTAATTACCATCAGCTCCTACGTTTGGTTTGATGCCTAAGTGTTACAGTTTGTGTGTTACAGTTTTTGTGTTTACAAAATACAGTGTTTATACAAATAACATAGAAAGATAAAGTGACCGAGAGTCCTTAAACACATGATTATGGTAATTGCATAAATAAAAGTTCTGAACAAATCATCAGATTCCATCACTGTGATATTCTTGTTACTGACTTTAGCTTTCTTTTTTCTTATCCAAAATGAGACATGGTCTGGTTTCCAAGAACCAAATGATAAAAATATTATGATTTCAAATAATGAGATGCAGTGTTCAGTAGAATTTTGCATTAAGTTTGAAAAAACCTGCCTCCATTATAGATACTAAGAATTGTTTGTAGTACTCACTCCAGAGAAAAACATGTATCTGTTTCTGGGCAAACTTAGAATGGTTTACTAATTTGAAAATATTTCTCAACTGTGTTTTACAAAAATATTGTGTATCACATTATTGAACATGATTTCACATTCCTATTATGTTATTTATCCATTAGGATTAAACAAATGTGCTTTCCTGAGTTACAATTTTAGGACAATAGAGAACAAAACTTATTTAATCTTTCTTCAGGGCTCTTTCAATAAGATTGAGTAGCATAGGAGCTTTCTAATGGAGCTTCTTAGAAAATTTATGACCGAAAAGAAATTTCCAACTATTTGCATTTTCCCAAAGCTGCTTTCAGTCTGATATTGTTAATTGTTGTTTCAACCTAGGAAAGAAACCAGAATGTTTTTTCACATGAGTCATTCTGGACAGAATTAGAATGTGTAGGGAATCATACAACAAATTATTTTCCCATTAATGACACCCAAGTCAAAAGACTCCTAAAACTAAAAAAATTTCTAGTTGTAGAATCAAACCCCAGTTTGGATATTTCCATTGGGCTGTCTGTCTGAACTTAAAACAAACAAATTAACAAAAGCCTTTTTTTGGTTGTTGTTGGAGGCTAAGGAGAACTGTCACCAAAAAATCCAATATTTAATCTTACTTATAGTTTATTTGCATTCTTCATAAAGGTTACTTTTTTTATCCTGATGGGGATGTATTTTTTTTAAATTATTGTTTATAAATGTATTCCTATATTGTGAAGGACCAAATCAAAGAGAACAGCTAAGGAGATAAGTGAGAGAAGTAATGATCATTATTTGGGGCAGAGAATACCATCATACACTCAATTTAGATCAGGAGACAAACAGGAAATTAAGGAAAGTCTTTTCTTCTGCTTTTTCAGGGAAAGCACAGAAGCAGATGAGAAAATAAAGCACTAAAGACTGTTTGGCTGGTGGGTTTTTTGTCCAAATAGTGACTACTAAAATACCCAAGTGATGAAATAGAAATCTTGGTCAAAGCTTCATCCTGACACATTTTAGTAAGTGACATATTGCAAAAATATCATATTGAATCAACTTCATACATGACCATATATGAAACATGGGATGCTGGAATCAGCTAAACAACACCGATTAACTACACTTGCTGGTGTTGCCAATACTATATCTCTGCAGAGTGATCGATTGGAAACAAAGCTAGGAGAACTTTGACTCACTGCCCTCACGGACTCAGGCTCTGTACTTTGTTTCCTAATCACCTTGAGGAACTGATTATGTATCTCCCAAAGCCTGATAGTGCCTAAAGGAAATCATTCCATTGACTTCAGCAAGCCTTTCACTCTAACCTCAATGTTCTTTCAAGGAAGTTCTATTGATATTTTCCTTCCTATTTAATATATTATGGTGCACTTAGAACCAAAATAAAATGGCAAATAAAGTAAGACATCAATCAAAATATAGGAAAACAGACTGCAGAATCTCAAAGATAGAAGTTAGTAAGAAGACTAATCATAGATTAACTGGGTAATAGCAAATCTATTATTGATCCAGCAATTTTAGCAAAAAGCATTCTGAGTTCAACAAATCTTGCAGCAGTTTGTGCCACATTGCACGAAGAAGTCCCCTTTTCTTTTCAAGAAAAGAAAGCAAGGGTGCATGTGATACTTAGGCCTCCTCAAATTAAGTTGCAGTCTCTTTTCCAAAGATTTCTGCTGTGACTCCAGATAGACAAGGAGTTATAAAGTCCTATCAAGTTTAATTCACTTCTGTGTACATGAAAAACCATAACTATTTATAAACTTGGGGATCTACAGAATCTGGATGCATCAAGGTTTAAGAACCCTGATTTCAGCTCTGGTACCTGAATTCTGTTCTAGTTATACTTTAGGTCTCTCTCCCCCATCTTGGTTTTCCCATGACTAACAAATTGAAACCCAGAGAGTCCTACTAAGGTTTTATCAAGCTCAGAACCTAAAGTAGTCATAACCTACAGATATGTATATCAGACTGCTTGCCTACTATTAAAATTCAGGATTCTAAGAAAACATAGGAATAGGCTTGAAAAAGTATATCTATTTTTTCTTACTTAACTAGTTAGTTATTTTCAAGAACAAGTTATTTTGTTTCAAAATCTTTAATAAAATATAACTCATTTTCTCTATTTTTAGATACTATTAACAAGAATGCAATTTTCTAAAGACCCATTTAACCCACAGCCTCTACAGCTGCATTTTAAGCAGCAGAGTAGTTTCTTTCTGTGGGGAAAAATGATAGGAATTTGCTTGTCTGGGTTTTATTTTATGGGAGAAATAATAAGAAACTAGTGTAACTGTCTGCTGGCTTATTTGGTCTCCATAAATGAAATTTAGATTTCAGTGTTGCAAGAGCAATCTTATAACTAAATCTCCTTTTATGGGAATTATATTAAAATATATAATTAACCTTGAATGCTTCTAAGTGTCTTAAGGAATATTTTTTCAGTCTTTGTGAATCTTTCAATTCATCCCACAAACATCCAAGTCACAAGCAGTCTTTTCCAGAATGTAATCTGTCAAGCCAGTTACTTTATATACTTAAAGCCAAGAGCAAAATTGATCAAATGCATCTCTCATACTAAGAATGATTATTGCAAAAGTATTAATTACAAAATAAATAGCATGAAAATACCTTTATTTAATGATTTTAGGTATCCAGCTATATATTACAAATGTGAGTCCTTCCTTGCCTGCCCTTCATGTTCACTTCAGTGTACATTCATTGCTTACTCATGCTTCACATTGGCAGTTAATAATCTCATGGATTTGCCTACTTGTTTGAGAAAAATCAATCATGTGGAGTCAGTCCAGCAAAACCTATCAAGATCGCTAATACTTTGTCCTGCCATCAAAATGTCTCTTAAACTGGCAAAAAAATCTAAGGGCAGAGGGCTAAACCAACACATTTATTTTTTTTCATAGTGCTATAAAATTTCTCAAATGTGAAGAAATTTTAAATTTCATTCTTTACATCAACAAACAGGTCAACTCAACTCCATAACAAATGCTAAAGCACTCACAATGGAACTAACCTGCCTTTTGCAATCTACAAGGTAAGCAATCTACAATAAGCTATATGACATAAGATATATGTCAGGAGTAGCTAGACTGGTGCAGCCAGTCTAGTGTTTGAATGTGCTCTGAAAGTAGCAAAACTGTCTCTCCTCTACTTTACTGAGCTAAGAAAAGAATAGTGAGCCATAATCATTACTTTCTAGCCAAGTCATCATCATTACTTTCTAGCCAATGGCAATGAATTTATGTCATTGAGTAATTTTTATATTACCCTATAGACCTTTTGTGTTACCCTATAGGCAACACAAAACAGTGAAAGGCCCTTTTAATTTAACTCGGCAATGAAAACTGTGTAAACTGAAAATCCTTTAGATAACAACTAATCACTGTTGATTCTTACTGCAGTAAGAGGAATAATTTTACAGAAAGAGGTTTTTACTGCATGGTAGAACATTTTTGTGCATCTGACTTTGTATGAAAGGCACTTTCTTGTCTAGGTGACAAAATTTAACTGAATACAATATCCAACTACTCCATACACATATAAAATAAAAAATTTCTTTGACAAACATGAGTAAAAAACAAAGAGGACTTGTGGGAAGAGAATATGAGGAAAGACTGCTGTTCCTTTAAAGGTTGAGATGTTCTATCCAGAAACAAAACCTGCTGATTAATCTACAGAGTCTAAGAAATGGGGAAAAAGATAAAGCAACTTTACATTACTTTAATGCTTCTACTAGAAGACCATTCAGTTTCCTGGGAGAAGACTACTCATAAACTCAGCGTATTCTACTGCCATAGTTTTTCATTTAGACAAGACAATGCAACACTAGCAATAACACTCTCTCTTTCAAATACTGTCCAATAACAAAAAAACCCCTATATTTTTTCATGGTCTTCAGACTTTCATACCAAGATGAATGTGTTCAGTCCTCAGAGTTTGTGGCATAGGTAAAGCTTTTTATTGATCATCTTCTCTTGAAACATCTGGATCCCATTGCTCTTAGAAATGAAACTACAATCAAATAATTTTAAAAATTCAGGATACTACTGTGCTACAGAATGTGTAAAGACCTATTTCAAATACCTTCAATGTCATCACAGAACAATTCTGCTTGAAGACCCCTAAAAGAATCAGTGAGAATCCTTTATTCCTCTGCTGTCACAAGCATTTGCAGACAACAGAATTATCCAGCAGAGATAAGTGGCTAATCAAGCAGGTCTATAATTCATACATCAGGCAACCATAATTTTCTGTGAATAGATCTCACTGTTCCTAAAGGAAAATTACTGCCCCTCCAGTACAGCTTTCCATGAATCCCACCCTCAAAAAAGCAGCAAATCACAAACTAAACAATAAAATGTTAATGATCTCCTCAATGCAAGGCCATTCATTTCCATCTTTACCTCACCTGAAAAAGTTCAAATGGTGATTCCAGCTTCTCTTCTCAAAGAGAAGCAAGTTCATCAAAATTCAAATGCTTTCTAAATGAAATATAAGTATAGTTTTCTGACCCTAACCCAGTGGATCTTTTGAATGCTTAGCCTTCATTTGATTATTCATTATTCCCACCCCAACTTTTCTTCTTGGGTCCTTCAAAAAGAGGCTAAACTGTTATATACAGTGAAATATGCAGAGATTCAAAGGCACTTGACTTGGATTTTCTCTTCCATAATTTTCATCCCTCTAAAAACAGTGTCTAGTACTGTGTATGTAAATGAGGGATTTCTAACGCCAGCTTTGCTTTAAAAATAAAAATTCAGAAAATACAGAAAAAAAAAATCACTAATCAAAAAATTAGTTACCTTCCTGCATTACTTTTGGGCTCTGGCCATCCCCACTGCTAGACAGTCATTCAGAAATACCAGAGAGGACTTTGGCCTCAGCTGTTTGTACAAAAAATCCTTTTACCTGCACTTAGAGATTTGTGCATTGACATAGTTAAAAACAAACTTTAAAGTAATTATCTTTATTTTAGCTTATCATACCTTAATTTATTTGATGATAAATGAGGTCTGTGTTCAGACAAATTATTCTATAAAAATCAGTTTTCCCTGATCAACACTACAAACAGAATAATAAAGCTATAAATGACAAGTAAATATAAAATTGAGAGCTTGAGTTGATTGAGTTGTTTACTACTCTGTGATTCCACAGGCATTTATTTCACAAAGGCCTACATATTAGCTAATAATTGAATATTCACATGATCATGAATATGAATGAAGAGAATGAAAAAAAAAGAAAAAATTATCTAATTCAGTTTAACTTAATGTTTACACATATATATTGGTGGGATAACATGGCTCTGTTTTGTCGCAGCCTTATCCCAAATGGTAAAGTGAAAATTAGTTTTCCAGATAAACACTGCCAAGGTAAATAAGACTTCCTTTTCCAGCTTATAAAGGCCTGGTGATTATTTCAGTAAAAAATTCTATCATCAAGAATCTGGCTCATGGCAATTAGCAGGATTTTTAGAAACACAGATTAAGCTCAAAGTGAGGTAATGATAATGAGGCTACTCTTGGAAAATAAACATTATTTTTTAAAAACTACGTGATCAGGTTATTTAAATATTCATCTACTACTTTTTCACTTCCTTCACTTTTAATTTTTTTTTTTCTATTACTGCATCCAAGAATGTAATGAGAAATTTTTAAAAATTACTTGGTGGAATATCCACCCAGAAACTGAGAAAAAACAAGACTCTTTTGGGTTCAAATTCCTATTTCAGAAAATGTTTGAATAGAATTTCAATAGGAGAGATTTAAAGTGCAGTATGAGGATACCCCACCATCTGATGCTTAAGGAGGAGAAGAAAGTCCAAATTTCTCTCAGAGGAATTCAACATTTCTTGCCTGAGTAGTCATCAGTACTCAATACTCATCATTAAGCATTTTATCAATTTAGCTCAAATGCACATAAATTGAATATAAACATCAAATATATTTAATTTTTCTCATTTTGTCAATGACAAAACTCTAAATCTGGTTCAGCCCTTCCATTTGTATTGCAGTTCATTATTTCTTTTGTTAAATGAACCAAAAATAATTCAGTGCTTAAATGGTTCCACTTTTAGCTGCTTTTGAAGCCTCTGGAGAAAAGACCTTTATTTTCAGAAAACCTCTTTTTGTTTTTGTTTTTGTTTTTGTTTTTGTTTTTTAATTAGTAAAACTAGCCAGAAATTAATTAACAGCATTGAAAATACTTCCAAACATATTTTCCTGTGTTGGGCCCAAAGAGTATATCCATCTTGCAACCTTGTCTGCAACTGACAAGGACAATCTGTCTGAGCAGAGGTCAAAACAAAGGAGCTTAACAACTTCACACATAGCTGCACTATCCTAGTGAAAAGGAAACTAAACATGACTTTTACATAAAATTATTAACTAGTAACACTGAGGAGGCAAAATTGGATCAGAGCATCTAGAGAAGGCCTAGGATTCTTTGCTTACCTGGAGGAACAATAAGCCAAAAGCAGAAAACAGCATCCCACTGGAGGAGCTGTAGCTGATCCCTGAGATGTCGTCATGTGCAGGAGCATGAAAAAAGCAAGGCTATATTAAGTGCCCTCCACTAAATATCGCAACATCTACAAGAAATGTGTTTCTAAGTGAAACAGGCAACAAAAGAACAGAAAACCAGGCAGTCAAGATCAAGAACAGACACAATGTGTTTTAACTTTCAGCTTTTCAAAAATGGAATGAAAGACCAAGAAAACATCTGAAGATATCGAAAGGAAACACTTTCAAATTTAATGAGAGCTGTTTTTCTATGTAAAATAGTATTATAAGGGGAACAATTTTGTCTGCAAGAGGATATTGGTTTAGGTAGTTAATTAGAGTATTGGAAACACTACAAGAGGAAGCACAATCTCTTCACTCACCTGAAGTAGGATAAAACATAAATGCCTACAGTTTGTAAATACACATTTGCCACTGTATAAATGAGGAAATCAGATAGAATAGATAATAAGAAAAGACCTAACACTTCACAATATAAACAAATCATCAACCTGGCTCTTAAAAATATTCATTAATGCAATTTTACTCAGTGAGCTACATGAGTATGCATACACCTTAGAGAAGATGTGTGTGTCAGGTTTCATTAACATTAGTGTAAGTAAGGTTTCAGTATGGCTGTGGAATTCATCTTCAAAGAAAGGAAATTATTTGCCAAACCCCACAATTCTAATTGAACTATCAGTTCTGACTCCCCAGTCCTCCCTGAGACAGTTGATTCTTGTGGACATACAAACATGTAAGACATAGTATTCTCAGAGATGTAACTAGAAACTAGCTGTGCTGTGGAGTATAAAATAAATATTAAAGTTTAAAAATTAAGGCTCACAGGAATTCATGTCATTATATCATTCCTGCAAACCCATTTAATTCATATCTCTGCCAGACACATGCAGAGCTTAGAGGTGAGTACACTCCAATTCAGCTACAGTGGAATTGTTCATTCATGTATTGTATTTGGTTCATGCATGTATTTTGTGGGGGTATTGCATATGTTCCTCTGACATTGACACTACAGGAAGATGTGCAAATACCCCTTATTTTCAGGAAGAAATAAACACAACAACAATGACAAAAAAAGCACAAACAAAAAAACCTACAAAGAAACAAATAAGCGAAAACACCACCAAAAACCCACCCACTCCAACAATTAAAAGGCATATTGTTTGTTCAGTCTGGTCGGCTGTTTAAAATGGAGGACGACTTGCTTCCCACAGCCAATAAATCTTATATATTATCACATTCAAATCTTGTTCATTTTTCAAAAAATTATTTAGTGCACATTTCACAAAGATGAGGATGCCAGAGGGAAAATCCAGACCTTGAAGCTTCAGGTGTTTTATCAAATTTCTGATGCACATGCAAGTAAAACTTACCAGCACTTATGTGCTTATAAAATATTCCAATATGGACAACATAACATCATCTGCAAATTAGCCAGATCTTAGAAAAGAAGAGTCCCTCAGTTTCCTCACTTAAAATCTGCAGCCTCATCAAAACTCTATTTAGGGATATTTATCGACTCATATATATGTTCTCCACCACCCAGAAATCTAAACTACTGCCAAGTGCCTTGTAACAGACTTTCTCTTAATTCTTAAATATTTGGAATGAAAACACAAATATTTTTATGTGTAAGATAGTTCTAAATTTGTTTCCATTTTTCTTTTTATTTTCCATTTTTTCATTTAGGAAAAAAATATCTTCATGGAAAAATTGACTGTAGAAATTAGTTTTCTCCTAAAAACAGCAAGATCTCATGTCTCGCAGAAGTGAAACAACGAACAATACTTCTGAAACCAAAATAATTTTCAAAAACATTTATACATATTTATTCATAAGCTGAGTACTGTAACCAAAGTACAAACCCACATAACAAGATACAGCTCTATCACTTTCAAAGAGGTGGAGAAAAAAAGGGAAGCAGAAAAATTAGTTTTATCACAATAGAATTTCCAAGATATTACATAGCTGCTATTATAAAATTAGATGTTAGGATGAAAGATCACCCTGAGTTTCTAGGCTTTCCAGTATGCTTCTCAACTCACTGTATGTATCTATGAGGTAACTGTTGTTGGTAAACAGATTTGATTCTTATGTTGTCCATGTTTACGCATTTCTCAACTTAATTCTGACTGCTAATCAGAACTTCATTTATATGTAATTTTTGGGGAATGAAAATATTCCCCAAAAGTACTCACACTCATGGTAACTTTCCTTGCCTATTGATTCAGATGTAGGCTGAGGGCAGGCAGGTTGCAGCACACACACACAGTTACAGCAATGCTTTCATCCTGTCAGCATTCTGGTCCTTTTCTTTGGCAGAGTGGATTAACTACCTATATACACTGAAGTGGCTACTGGAAGATGCTGTAAATTACTTCATCTGTCAACATTACAATCATATAATTCCATTCAAAGAATGCTGGAAGATGGGTTTTTTGTTGTTGCTGAGGGAGAAACAGGAAAGGAAAGGAACCACAAAGTAGGTTGCTGACTGCTGTGAAGGCAGCAATCTCCTTTCATAAGTCATGTTTAAAACCAGTATAAATATTAATTAAAGATATTCAGAGAACTTCAGGTTTCCAAGAAGTACCACAGGACTCCTTGTAGAAAAGTGGAGTCTTAATGTCCTACATTAATACTTACTTTTCATCAAATGTGAAAAAAATGCAGAGGAAAGATGTTTTTTACAAACAATGAAGCCTTTGACTACCAGTTTCTTTTGTTAATAAGGTGTTTCTGGATAATAAAATGTAGGTCACACTTGTTCATTACTCTGTTATATTTTCTTACCAGCTATTAATTTCTGTTAGAAATAGAAGTTAATTTGCAGATTACAAAAGCTAATCCAAATGAGAATACCTTCAAATTGTCATGTTTAATAGGACTAAATGACACTCAAGAGCTTCTATTCTGTTGAAAGCACTGTTTGCCATAAAGAAATCTGCCTTATGCCTTGTATTATGGAAAATATAAGTGACGTACTGATGGCAGCTAGCCAAAATGACTTTCAGTCCTCAATGTTGGAGATGCACTAGCCTGCAGAGAACCTGGCCTACCCACCACCAAGCTTTTGCTAAAGCCGTTTCAAGGAAGAAAAATTAAAAAGTATAGCTTTATCCCTACCATTTTGCATCCTTCTAGTATGCAAAAAATGGACTTAAAATAAAAAGCTGGTATCATATCATATCAGTAAGTCAAAATATAAGCTCAAATTAGCTAGGGAAGATAATTCATTCCTTCTATCCCAATTTACATTAAATTTCTTAAAATTTTCTTTGAACTTCTAGATCAATAAAAACAAAATTTCCCTTTCGCACAAAGTAGCTGATTAAAGCAACGCATACATATTGACTCTCTGTAAAAAGAAAATCTCACTTCTAGTAAATTCTTAACACCCCAGTTAAGAGCTCTATTTTTCAGAACAAGATATAGTTGCTTGAATGTAAATTATAAAATGAAATTCACATGCCTGTGGAATTAATGAATAGAGCAGACAATGAGTAACACTACTTCAGGGATATATTTTTTTCTTTAAATGAAGAAGTGTTCACTATAACTCAGTATATTCTGTCTAGCACTGATGTTAGAAGTTCTGCTTGCAGGGTCCTTTTCCATTTTGGTTTGGGTAATGAGGACATCTTCTGGGAAATAAGAGAATACTGCATCAGACAACAGGGGTTTTTCATCATTTCAAATGCCTTTTCTTTGTCACTTCAAAAGGCCTGGTAGGTCATTCAAGCATTGGAATGTTTTTCCTATTCCATTTAATCTCTCTCTCTAATTCTACTCCATCCTCTTGGAGTTTCCCAGAGATGTATTTCTTACAAGCTAACTGTAAAACAAATATTTCTCATAGTTATCAGTACACTGTCAATTCAATTTTTCTTTGAAAATAGTTAAGAAATTCCTCTGTGAATGAGGACCCTATCCTTTCTTTAATCTCTCACAGACTGAAAATACAATAAACTTCAAACTAGCAGGTAAATGGACTTCTAATCTGTGTTTAATAAATCATCACAGGATGACTGTAAAACAACTTGATCTCTTTTGAAGAGCTTGTCATACTTTGCTAAGTTCTTCAGAAGTTCTTGGAGAGGTCTGAGGATATTCTAACTTAGGGGCCCATATAGTCATCTGTGTATGACTCATGCTGCCAGTGTCCCTCTTTTCCAGCAAAAGCAATAAGTATTACAATTCTATTTAGCTGAAAAGATGAGAACTCATTTACAGCTCAATGCTGCCAAGGTGAAATACAGGTCTTTCTTAAAATTAATGTGTTCAAATAATTACTGGTGAACTTTGCAAAATTTCAGGGGTCATTGAGTTCATACCCTGATGATCATGAATGAGAGTACGAGAGGAAACAGTATGACACAATTGGATTGCCTTCATTGTTACTGAGATTCTTTGTTAATTAGAAAACTCACAGGGCTCTAATTCTAATTAATTCTTTAATAATGTAAAGTGGATATCTGACTGATACATTTTGTCACTTATCATTGGTGAAAAGTACAATTAGGTGTTGCAACGCAGAGTGAAAGTTCTTGGTAGTTCAATGAGCAGCATGGTTGCTTGGCAGAAAGTTGGTGACATGTGAGAGTTTATGTTGTAAATCCTACTTACCAAATAATTGAAAACCTGAAAATCCAGCCACTCTTTCTGCTTTCTCATTTATCCTGAACTATCAGAAGTCTTTACAGTGGACTTAGCTTTCAGCTGGTAAAAGGTGGCTCTACTCAGTGAAGCTGAATAGAGCCTTGCCGACAAAAAGCTGGCACAATACGTTCATCTGACTGGTCACCCGGATCTTCTCTTCTCTGAGCAGTTGTGAAGGCCTTCTTTCTATCTCAATACACCGTGGCACAGAAGAGTGTTTCCAGTCTCTGTCTGCCTTGCCAATTTGAACCCATCTTAGTATTTGAAATCTCCTTTCATAGTAAGTAAATCCATAAAATTTATTTGTTTTAGGAATGGTCTTCATGAGAACATGATTTGGTTACACAACAATGGGGTGACTTTCCATAAACCAACACTTCACTTTTAGTCATGTAGATCTAAAATATCAGTGCACTTCACAGTTTTTCAAAAGAATGAGGACCACTGCTTCAGCATGACACTTCTACTTGTGAAATGCTAATTCTCTCCATGAAATACAGTGTGAGAATGGAGCTCAGAACACGATTTCAGTGAAGGTAAATAAAAGGTAGCAGGAGGCAAATGAGGCAAACAAGCACATAGCTCTTAGGATGTATAGCTTTGTCACATCGTAGCTTATCAGCGTGTCTTCTAGTGTGGGGCTTTCCATGTGCTATTACATATTTTGTAAAATTTCATTGAAATTGAACATTTGATTACACAACTAGCAAAAAAAACACCCCTTACTTTAGGACCACACTTTAACTAATATCATCTATCATGAGTAGTCCTTCTGCCACCACTTTCTAAAATAATTGATTGTTCTCAGTCAGTATATTTAACCAGCCTTTAGAAAATAGATATTCTTCTTTTTAAGAGAGACATTACCAGTCTTTGTACTCATTCTTGTTACCCACTAGAAGCTAAAACTTTGTTTTTAATGGAGTGTCTCTGTAACAATTTTAGCTTTAATACAGATAATTTTTAGGGTAGCGGTATTGCAAAATATGTATCTACCATGTTATTTTTATATGTTGGCTCTTTTCACCACCATACCTATGTCAGATTGTAATTTACCAGCTAATCCATTTTTTGTTATTTAACATTTTTCTTTTAAGTCAAAAATTTTATAAAACACCAAAACATTTTTGAGGCCTTTTTTTAATAACAGTTTAGCAAATGTTAATAATATTGTACATACCTAGTGAACCAAGTTAGTGAAATTATATTGAAATATTATAATTTATTTTCAGTAAGGGATCAATGGTCAATATTCTTGCTTCCTTGTAGAGTTGTGAGTTCAGCATATGCTGAAGAGCTTTATTAAAGGAGAAACACTTGCTCACCTAAGGAAGAGGCATTCTCTTCTTAGCCCTGGGCTCTTTATAGGAAAGCTCCTACTTCACCTTGCCTGCATGTAAGGATGAGAACCTTGGTAGGAGTAAGGCACCTTCTTCTCCCTGGAATAGAGAAATAAAAAAGAGGGTCAGATAATATCAGTCTCCAAAACTGAGTAGAGGGAGCAGGGTGAGAAGGCTTCTGAGCACAACTACAGAACTCATGCATGCCACTACTTAGGATCATCCCATTATAAGCATTAAAATATTGCATTTTTTATGTCAGGATTTTTCTATGTTCCATGAGGAATTACAGGACCTATGTAGAAAGATGTAGAAGTGTAAGTATAACAAAATAAGAATGTTATGTGACTGACACCAATTAACATCAACTTATTTAGTACAAGATATAATTCCTTGTGATGAATGCTACACAGACTTGATGGCACCAAAATCTGGGGCAGGAGGCCTTACACTGCATTTATCAGACTGTGCTAATGGGAAGAAAAAAATGATCTTGTGACCTTGGTGACTATAATGCACAATTAATATATTTGCATTTCTAAAATTGTTTCAGAATTAAGGAAGATTTTTCTGAGGTACAGAAATGATAATGGTTTAATTTCTAAATATTGGCTTAAAATTTGAATTAAGAATGCACAAGCCATCTTATATATCAACTTAGTGAATTGTACTGTACAACTATGTTCCACTTGGGCTCTGTAGCTGAGATGACTTTCTACAGGTCGACTTTCCCTTTTTCTCTATTTTCTTCATGACTAACACCTGCAATCATACCTTGGCATTAGGCTGGAGTGAATCAGGTTTTCAGGGGTTGAATACAAATTCATTCCAATGTTCTTGCTTGGACCATATCTGATATTTAGGTATCTGCAAAAAAATACATAAAATAAGAGGGTTTTTAAAACAGGGGTTTTTGTATTAATTTGGTAAAAATGTGATATTGCAATGTTTAAAACCAGTTTGAGAAGAAATATGTTTTAAATATTTTAGATACACTAGACAAGCCACAGCAAAATGAACAGAACTCTAATATGCACTAGGTTATGGCTTCCTTACTCACATTACTGCAGTAGAGGGCTCTGAACCTTCCCATTAAAAATCCTATATTCAATACTTTGCAAGTCTGCTGTAAATATTACACTGGACAAAAACTCAGAAAAAAGGTTTCAGAGGGAAAAGATGTAATTTAAACTTTTTTTGTCTTCTGTTTGTTGGAGTTTTTTTCTTCCCTAATTTTATCTTAGTTTATTTTGTATTTGAAAATGCAGAGCAGAAAGAAATTAATTCTTAAGGCATTTTGCACTGAGAGCAAAAGAATGCATTTAAATATGATTGAGAGTTGCTAAGTCGAACTTTGCATAGCCAAGCTGCATAGGGAGAAGAAAAAAAAAAAAAAGGCTAAATGAACAGGTGAAATTTGATTATACCAAGGCTTAGCTTTATTTTTACCTCATTTTATAAGCATACTCCCTTCATATGTTAATTAATAGATACATATATGTGTCATTATAATGTATTTTGGAATAACTATTCATCTAATAGACAGTAATAAACTGCCTTTTAAAGTACCTAAGCAGGGGTTCAGTGTGTGTCATTGTGTGTTAGAGTTTCTTGACACCTTGATTTACAGAAAGATTTTATGGAAGATTTTAAAGTCCTAGCCTTGACTTATTTTACATAGATCACTTTACAGAGCACAGCATTAATATAATGATCTCATTTGTGACCCATCAAGTTCACATTTGGTAAGTTAAGATTTGAAAACAAAGCTTGTGTTCCAGTTCATGTTCTTGGTACAAAATTAATTGATTACTTTCACTGGTAATACAAACATGAAATTCATAATTGAAAAAAGTTTTGTCTTCCATATCTGAAACACTTTATATGTCAAGGTTGGGGAGCTAATTTAAAAAATTTAAACAATGAAGCCAAAATATTTTACCAAAGTTATTCTTAAGTACTAGGAGCACAGGAGAAAAGTAAAAATGATGGCAAGATATTTCTCATTTCAGTATCTCCACAAAATATTTTCTTCAGAGAAGTGTGTACAAATCCCAAAAGAACAACAGGTAGATTTTCTTCCTAAGACACAGAAAGAAAATTATCTGTTTCTGTCATGAAATCAGACATCTTTCTTTTCATTTTCAGTGTTTAACCTTTTTCATACAACACTGTATTCATTCCATAGAGTTATAGTATAGGCTGTATATATGAATAGAATAAGGAAGGGATTCATCAGGCTCACAGAGTCCAACTCCTGGCCCTGCACAATATGACCCAAGAGTCTGAGAAGCGTGTGTCTGAGAGCATTGTCCAAATGCTTCCTGAACTCTGTCAGGCTGGTGGTGTGACCACTTCTCTGGAAAATCTGTTCAGGTGCTCAGCCATCATTGAGTGTGAACTATATCAAGCTTTTGACCCTGAACATATTAGAAGTTTTGTGACTGAACCATGAGGTTTTTTAAAAAAATACTTTTGTCTGTTTGTAATTTACTTAAAATATCCTTGAATGCATGTTTATTCTTGCATTAAGAATCATAGAATCATTAAGGTTCAAAAAGGTAATTTCGGTCATCAAGACCAGCTGCCAAAAAAGGCACAATGATAAGTCTTATTTTCCCTAATTATATTTCATTCCTCTAGTCTCCATATGTTCACATTCTTCTACTTAAAATTATGCTATTTAAAAATACTAAAATATTCCTCTTTCCATTCTTAGTGGGTTTACAGGTGTAACTAGAGCTGTTGTCTCAGCTAAGCTAGAGAGTATTAACAAAATTCTTGGCTACAAGTATCAGATGCAATCCAAATATTTAAAAAGTTTGTTAAATTTCAGATTTTATATTTAAGGGTACAAGTGTTTCTTTCACTTTCAATAAATAACTTGTTAGGGGTTTTTGTTAGATCTCTTGTTAATATAGTCTCCTTAAGTGCTGTATCTTAATGCAAACTGTCTACCACAGAAGTTCCCCAACACAAAGTTTCTTTATTTTTTTTGTAATTTTCCATACTTGACAGTTACTCTCTAATCCAATGATATACAATACCACCTTTTCTAGTAGTTCTCATGATGGGGAAGGAAAAAGTAAAAGAAATATATTATTACAAGTGCATAACTTGATTTAGTCACTTTTTCTTGTTTTTAAAAATGCTGACATTTCTTCTGCAATTGTAAATAGCTTGTTCACAAGCATTTATTATGCGTTTGCTGTCTGTTCAAATGTGTCCATTTTGATAATAAGGGATTCAACCAAACACTTACTGATTACCTGGGTTCCATTTAATTCTGGTTTTGAAGCAAAACATTTTGCAGATCTTATTAGCTTCATGTTTCTAATTGTCATGGTTGCTCCATGCACTTTTATATTCTATACTCTAACCAGCACCATTTTTATGCAAAGAGTATTTTTCAAAATAATTAATTCTGTCAGATATGAGATGAGATGTCTTATTATTTCTCCACATAAATTGAGCTTTGAAAGGAAATATTACAGTACTCTTTGTTCCTATCCCAGTTAACACCATCTTTCTTCTGCATACTTGCAATGTCCCAAAAGGATTAAAATTCTTTATTCTCTGGCCAAATTTATGCCTTCATCTTTGTACAACAGTAATCCTTCTAGGGTAGATGCCAATAAAACACATCTGTTACATTTATATTCTGACGGTAATCCAACTCTGTGCTCTGAACCATTGTGTTTTGATGCAATGTGCAACTTCTGTGTTTTCCAATAAAGAAAGCTGTATATCACTGAATAATTAAGTAAGCCATTTATACATAGCATTAATATCAACATTAGTACTTTCTCCTAAGTCCTTTATAGACCTTGTGTATTGGTTAATTTCTTCCTCTGCTGAACTAATTGTTATAAATTGTTTTGATGAACATTGCTTTCAACTACTTATTTCAGCAATAAATAAAACAGAATAATGGCAAACTATATCCAGAAGGTGCTCTGATGTTTCAAGAGTTGTGATTAGGGGTGTAAAAGGCTGAAGAATTGAGTGTACACTTGAATAACATAAGCCAGATGTTACTATTTTTCTCTAACAAACAGTATATATTGTGCCTTTTTTCAAAATGTATAACTGTTTCTGAACAAAGCTTTTATTTATTAAATAGGGGAGATTACTATTTTTATATTACAAGACTGGCACTACTTTTGCTTGCTCTTTGGACGGAAAGTTCTTATATCAAACATATTGATGCTTTCTGTGAGAAAATATGTGCGCATTTAGGGATTCTATCAAGCTGGCTTCCCTGACATATTAAAAAATCAAATTCCATAAAATTGGAATGCAATGACAACACATGAAAAAAGCAAGAGCATTGTATACTTTCAGCTACCTGTGTTGCTATTTAGCCACAGGTGACAGCGGAAACTCACAGAGCTGCTCACTCACCCTCTTCTATTTCTCCCCATTGGAAACAGGGAAGCAAACCAGAAGGGTCAAAGTGAGAAAGCTTGTGGGTTGAGGTAATGACTATTCAGCAGATAATAGAACAGTGCTAAAGTTCTAAGACAAAAACAGCTGACAATAGCTGTTTGATTGTGATGATAGCACAAAAAAAATCCTTGTCCTATTCTATCAAGTATTTTCCCCAAATGAGCACAAGACATTAATTAATAAATCTAATAACTGTCTTTGAAGATTTCTATTTTTTAATTCTATTCCATATAATAGAAGTGTAAACGTAAAAGGAGAGACAATGCCATCTCACAGGTTATTTGGCTGTGTGATGTTCAGGGCTGCAGACTCTCTCCAGGAACAGCTGGTTGCCTGGAGCAACAATACTGCAGGCTGTTTGCTGGCTGCATGCATGCCTCTCTATATGCCAGGCTGCAGAGACTTTTTGTTGCTGTTAAATTAGGGCATTAGAGCTCTTAGTGCAAGACTATGTAATAACTAAGCCTGATCTTAGATATAGTTACCTTCTCTTTAACAATCAAACCCAACAGCCCTTACACAATGTTCTTAATGTTCTTTTTCTAATCAGCTAGGTTCATTCTCAGTGAAACGTGTTTCCAGACAATGATATGTGGCTTACCAACACACCTATGATTGGTGGTGCCATTTGTGAAAGTGCCACCTTTAATTGTACTATGGAGGAGTTTATTGCAAGTACCACAGACTCCAGACAATGCTCAAATTCCCCTAGGGTTCATTCCCACAAAGACAGACAATCTGCACCATTTATATCTACTCTGGCACCTGCTTCAGAGGAGAAACAGATTCAGAGTCTGCATTTGCTGCACATTTTAAATCGTCCTGAAATGCAAATAATAAACCATGTGCCAGTTACCATATCAAACCAGATCAAAGTCTTAATCTCTGTAAAATACAACAGCTGTAAGTTTTAAGTATTAAAAAGGCACCAGAATGTTTTAATAGTGAAAGAGTGAAAAATATCTTCCCCACTCACATTCAGGTATTTGCATTTGTATGTTTTTTTATGATCTCTCAGGCAATAACTTTTAGCCTATATAAATATGTTGGAAGAGTTTTGAGACGTAAACACTATTTCTCCAGAATGCTTAGAAAATCTTCTTCTCCTGAGTTGCCATGTTTAAAGATTACATCTTGCAGTATTCTTATACTGTAAAAAGATGTTCTTCAAAATAAGTAGAGGAATTAATCTGGTCTGTGCTTTTTGCCCATATGTGTGCCCTTTTCTGGACAGGCTACACGTCTATAAACACTGTCGAAAAAGGGAAGAATGAAATCTGAATAAAATAATCATTAACATTACCTTGTGTGCTTTAGAAATTTGCCACTTCTACATGAAGACAAAACTTTGGTCATAATCATTTATGTGTATGTAAGTTTATAATTTAAATTTCCACCATGTATCTTAGAGCCTTGTCCAAATCCTTAGTGAATTCCACTGGTGCTGTCACCACTTCCCTGGGGAGCTGTTCTAGTGCCCAAATACACTCTGGCTGAAGAACCTTTTTCTAATATTCAGCCTAATCTCCCCTGACTCAGCATCAGGTCATTCCCTCTGGTCCTGTCACTGGGCGCCAGAGGAGAGATGAGTTCCTGCCCTCCTCTTCCCCTTATGAGGAAGATGTAACTACATTGGGGTCTGTCCTCAGTTTCCTCTGGGCTGAACAGACCAAGTGACCTTCAGCCCCTCCTCATTCGGCTTCTCTTCTAAATCATTCTCCATCTTCACAGCCCTCCTTTGGCCATTCACTATTAGTTTTGTATTCTTCTTATTTTGTGCCACACAAACCAGCCCCCAGCACTCGAGGTGAGGCTGCCCCAGCTCAGAGCAGAGCAGGACAATCCCCTCCCTTGCCCAGCTGGTGATGCTGTGCCTGATGCACCCAGGACAGGGTTGGCCCTCCTGGCTGCCAGGGCACTGCTGGCTCGTGTTCAACTTATCACTGACCAGGATCCCCAGGTCTCTTTCCATGGCACTGTTTTCCAGCATCTAATTCCCTGGTCTGTCTGTACATCCAGGGCTGCCTCACCCCAGGTGCAGAATCCAGCAATCCAGTACTTTCCCCTGTTGAAACCTATATGGTTGGTGTTTGTCCAGTCCCCTGATTTGTCAAGGTCTCTCTTCAGGGCCTCTGCCTTTGAGGGAGTCAACAGCTTTTCCCAATCCAGTACTGTTGGCAAATTCTTTAGTGTACCTTTGAGTTCCGCATCCAAGTTGTTTGAGAAGACACTGAAGAGAGCTGTGCCCGAGATGCATCCCTGCAGAACACCCATAGAGTCTGACATGACCTCAATTACAATAGGAATAGTTCAAGGGTGCCCTACCTGTGAACCCTTCGCTGACCCCATGCATGATGTGTTTAACCAACTGTGTGCTGGACATTTTGTCACAAAGGACATGGTGAATCACTGGTATTTAAAAGCTAAAAAATCAGTCTTTCAAGGCTATAAATTCACTAGCCTTTGAAGGCTTTATATTTCAATTCATTTTAAAGGAAAAGTGGCAGTAAAAAAGCAAGTAAATCATCTGCTTAAAATCAGAGCCTTCTTGCAATACCCCAAGGCTATACTTTGCTTTCAATTAATGTTTGCCTTTTTGGAATCATATACAAATAGCTTTTATGTTCATTATGTGCAGCAAATCTGTCTAATGACTTTCTTAACATGTTCTAGTCCAGATCAAAGTATCTAATTGCTGTAACAACATTAACTTTGCAAGTCTATAATTCATGATGAGTAGCTAGCTGTTTCTTAAGATGTACTGTCATATATGAAGAGAAAAATGAATACAGTCCAATAAAAAGTTACATTATTAAGAAAATACCTCTTTCAAAACCATTTTTTATATGTTACTTAAACTACTACAGGAAAAAAATGCAACTTTTTGTGACATTGATGTCTTAAGTTTTAGCTTTCATGTTTTTCAGATTCTGTGCTGCCTAGGGGCGTAGTTCTGAGCCTCATATTAAGTTCTGGTAAGATCTCTCCACAGAGTAGGTAATCAAAACAAATCCTTTTCCTGCTGAGGACCAAGGACAACTTTCAGGCCCAAAAGCATAAACAATGTTGGACTGAAGGGAGGAACAAGAAGGATGGGACCTCACAACCTGAAGCCATAATTGGACAATTAAACCCCAATATGCAAATGGACCAAAACTTATAAAAGTGCAAGCTCTTGTGACCAGTCAGCCATTTTGTGACCATTCTCAGTCCACCTTGGGTGTAGCCCTGGTCAGGCTCCTGTTCTGCCCAAGGCAGATTCTGGAGGCCTTTCAATAAATACCTACTTAATTCTCTAGCTCTGTCTAGTCTGGTTCAGGTCATCCTTCCCAAGGCATCAACATGAATTACAGATATTTTCTATTATACTATTTCCATGGAGGATCAAATTAAGAAAAAAAAAAAAAAAAGAAAAAAAAAAAAGAAATGCATTTCTAACCAATGATATTGAATTTACCTTAGTTATACTTTTTTATTTTTCTGGCTATATACTTGTTTTCTCTTTGGAAATACATAAAAGCAGCAGGAGAAAATGCACACAGAAAGTAAATGTAAAGGATGAATTGGAATAAAAGTCTGCCCTGATGGTCCCATTATTATAACAGAAGTATAAAAGTGCATCACCTCTAGAAATCAAAGAAATCTTACTACTCATCAGGGGGAAATAAAATCAAGTCTCTATGACCAAAATTAAGCAACATGAAATATTCATACACTGAAAAAATATGGGAATATTCACAAGCAGCAAATTTGGAATAAAGAGAGAAATGCTACCACCCCATTAAGCTGCTAAACCAACAAAAAGAAAGCTGGTAACTCCAAAGTTTCATGTTACTTTAATTCCACTTACACTTCTGTTTTCCCACATGCAAGAGAAAGAAACAATTATGTGTTCACTGAGCACCCACAGAGATTAGATGACATAAAAGTCAGGACATCTCCAAACTACCTTTTACTATAAAACACTTGAACTCAAATCTCCTGAGGCCTATTACTAAATCTAAAGGCAGAACAATGATGGGGATTTCAAAATGCATTTTAGAATTCCACTTACATCAAGAATCAGAAGTGGGGGCAAGGGGTTGGTGGGGTAAAACTGCACAGAAAGTCTGTTCCAGTTCAATTTTACAATTAATGAACAGGGTGGGTTTTAGTACACTTATTTGGGATTATACTCATCAATATATCTCACTTAATAAACAGAATGGGAACAATCAACTGTACTATTACTGAAGAAATTAAAATCTTGTTCTATAGACTCAAAGTATATAACTGTTGCTCGGAAACTGTAGAATACAATATACTAGTATAATTTTCACTGTTCATAGCTTGATCAATTCAGTCCACCAACAAGGTCTAGCATATTCAAATTATAATTAATTATCTGAAAAGAAAGTATTTTTCTTCAATATGTCAAATGTAATACCTTTTCAAGTTCAGTATCAGAATTTTGGATGATAATTTTAAACATTTACATTTATTTTCATAAAAATCAATTTTTAAATCACATCACGTAATGGTCATTTTAGTATTTAACAAACTTTTCTTTTTATCTTTAGTAAAAATGTCAAAAAAAGGGGATTGTACCAGTGGAGGAGGAGAAGACAGCATAGAGAATGAGAGACAGAAACAGAGAGAAAGGGAACATTTTCCCTTTCATTGGCAGTAAAAAGGCTCAACAAATGACAGCTATTTAATAAGATAAACTAAAAAGAGGAATATAGTGAGTAGTTTTTTGTTCCTCCAGATACTGTCAACCCCATATTCCGACTGCTGAATGGATTTTCCCATGCCACGATGCAAACATCTCCCCCGTGAAGAAGGGTTAACTGTGTGATATTTGACTCCTCAACGTACAACAGTCTTCCAGCTAGGATCACTACACTCTAACCCTTTGATCCACACACAGTTTACTTTTCCCAAAGACGTCGTAAGCTACAGGTTATATCAATAGCATACAGATCTCTCAAGCTCTAAGTATGAGGCCAAACAGACCAGATATAATTCCTCAAGCTGAATGCCTTCTGCAAGGCCCCCAGAATTTTTTTCCAGAATTCAAAATATGAAACTACTTATCATTTCTAAAACAGAAAATTCAGCAATAAGCTCATCAGCTGAAATATCTGCTACTTGATGTTGTTTATTAAAGTTAATATAATAGGGTGTTATAACCTACATTAAAAATACACTAAGTATTTTCTTTTTGAATTTTATATAGTACTGAAATACTATTCAATAGTGACATTTCATTTTTTTAAAGAGATGAATGTAGACAAAAATACATCAAATCAGAACTCATTGATCCATGCGTGTACTTATATTCTGAAGTCATACAATCCTTCTCAAAAATTCTGGACTTACTACAGAGACAATAACAGAATTTTGATTATCTGAGTAATAACGATTCTGTTCACCAGTTTAGCCTCCAAAATCTCTCGGTGTTTAAAGTAGAAAAAAAAAAAGATGTAATCCAGTTCCAAGTTTCATATTTTTCAAGTCTACAAATTAGAAGTTAAATTCTCCACTCATTTCAATAATTTGAATTTCATCCTTGACCTGCAGCTGAAATCAGGGGAAAAGATAAAAGGAAAGGGGGGGGGGGGGGGAAATAGACCTACAGGATTGCAAAGTTTATCTGTATTTTTTTCTTTCATATTTGAACGAACGACTTGCTAAGTAAAATGATACACAGGCTTTCATCACAACTCGAATAGGTCAGAACTATCCACACTTCATATAATTTATACTAGTTCAAAAAATGTATAGTAATGAAAGTCAGTAAACTGCAGCCAACCACCAGATGTGAGTCAGAAAACTTTTGTGTGCTATCACTTATAACAACCAAGACCAAATGTCTTATCTCAATGAACATAATGAGTTAAAATTACATACATACTTGACATGAATGCCATCCAACAGGATTATTCAATTCCTGCTTCTGAAATTTAATATTTCTATTAATATACCATTATCTGAGTAAAGTCTACATTAGTATAAGACTCATATGTTGTAAGAAAGAAAAAGACATCAGTTATTACCTAAAGCTAGGTTTCAAAAGACAGAGATATGCTGAGAACCCTAAGCTTCTTTGAAGCAAGTATCCCATCCCAAAAGAAATGAGTACAAGAGTGATGGAGACAGCTTTGAAGCCTTGAATCAGTAAACTTGGATGTGTCTCTGAGTGCCTTTATACCAATACCTATAATATGGGAAACTAACAGCAGGAGTCACAAGTCTGTGTGCAGTTACATGACTTGACCTCCCTGGGATCACAGATATACAATGGGATGACTCACATGACTGGAGAGTTGCAAGAAATGGATTAAGCCAATTCAGGAAGCACATGCTGTGAAGAAAAGAGTGTACATTACACTTCTTGTGAGAGTGGAAGGCATGAAAGTGCATTGAAAGTGAATACCATCCTTGGTATCAGGAGCCAGGCAAGGGCATACAGATCAAGGTTTGCCAGCAGAACACTAAAGTCTTGCTAGGTTGGGCATCTGATACAGGGCCTTGATGTGAAGTTGCTTCCAGTTTTCTCAGGAAGGCCCTCTATTTGTAAACACTACTCCAATCACCCTCATATTTTCTGGAAAGGCAACATACAAGGCACAAACAACTTAGGATTCATCTGAAGTGTTTGAGCAGGGAGGTTGGAGCAGATTACCACCAGTGGTCTCTTCTGGCCTACCCATTTTGTGATTCGGTGAACATTCAGAAAAATTAATAATTTGTTCAGCTATCTCACTTTAAAAGTATGAAAAATAATAAACAATGAGTTTTCATATTCCTAAGAATGCAGGATACTGTAAATTAATACAGTGCAAATATTCTAAAATTAAAATGCAAACTTTAATGCCTCAGTAAAACTATGTAGTAATAAGACTATAATAAGTGGCTTATCAAAAAATTCATTTATTATTCATCACAATAAAACAAATTACAATTAATTTATTTTCTGTGCCTATCATTGTAAAAAATACTTGATCTAGCATAAGTTAATAAATATGTAAATGAAAAGTTACCAAAGCAGGGTAAAAAAGAATTGGATGTTAACAGCACTCCATATCCTTTATTATTTTGTAAATGTGTTTTGTGCTTTGGAAACTTCATCAACTTCTTGTTCCAAAGCAACTATCTTTGTCTGCTAGTCTCATTAGTACATCCAGACATATACACACTGGGATTGTAGATCAAAGAAATACATCTACATGGCCAGAAATTAAAAAAATCTTACAGGAAAAGGGCTTCATTTTCCTCCCTGGGTAAATTACAGAATTAATTCTTCTGTGAAAAACTGATCTGTCATAATAAATCATAGTGCCACAGGTCTTCAGTTACATAAACTTTGTGATTCAGGCAAACATAAAAAGTCTAGTCATTGGAGTATTACACTTACACCTAGGTAAATAACTATGATTATTCACAGACACTGTACTCTGGGAAAAAAAACTCATTTCTATTTTTATGTTGTTTCTTTATATCATCTGTCTTCTTTGTCAGAAATACAGGCAATGGAAATCACTCCTCCCCTTTAGTGTTGGCCACAAGATCTATCACTTGATGACAACGACATACTACAATGTCGTAGAGAGATGACTGGGTTATTTTAGCAAGTGCAGTTTCAATGTACATCTCCTTCATGTGAGTTTACTGAAGTCAGTTCAAGAGCTGATTTCAAAGAAATTCCATCCACCGTTAAAGTAAGCAGTACCAGGCCACTCCTAAAATAATATTATCTTCACCTTTTAGATAGTAAGTCCACAGAACAATCCATCACCTTAAACCATGCACAAATTACCGCATGCTCAGCACTAAAAATTACTTAGAAATTTTTTTTATTACCTAAGACAAAGGCCTTGGATTTTGTACCCAACACTGAACTGCTTGGCATTCCCAACAGCTTGAAAGTGATACTTTTTCTCTAACTGAACTAGGATTCTCAATTGGCAAAAAATTTGAGACCTACCAGTTTCACTCTCAAAGGAGAACTAGGAAGATTGATTCATTAATGTTTGATAAGTAATAAGACATTAGGCTGATAAGAGCCCTGGAGAAAACAGCAACAACAACAATAAACAATAGAAAAGAAAATAAAGTTCTGAATTCAGATGATGCACAACAAATAAGTAAAGCCACATAGTGAATAATTGTGATTAAAGTAAATATTGAACATCTTTCTTATAATGCAGGAGTTTAACAGAAACAAACGAACCAGTATCTGATGGTATAATTAAGAATCAATTATTATATTGTTGTTATCGAAGTTGCTGGTTGACATCGCCTTATTACTAAGTATTTGGTATTGCAATATTATAGGGTGCAATTTTTCTAGGGTGTCTTTTGCAAATGGAAGTGTGTACACAGTGCTTTAGAAGCTGCATTTCCTTATGTGCTAGTTTTTAGATGCTGTGGTTGTTTGGGCCTGAAACCATTACAGAGGTGTTCTCCTACTGTTCTTGTCCACAGAGAGCTGAGATTTTATTTCAAACCAAAGTAGGTTCTGCTTTGAGCAGACATCTCAGCTCATGTACACATTTGGCAACCTGTTTGTCCAGAAATTTTCCCAGGTAATGCATAATGGAAGTTGTAAATTCAGCAAACTCCTGGAAAATGGTTTATAAATTATCAAAAGCTAATCAGTGCCTCACACAGAGAATAGGTGGCAGAACCATATGCCCTCTCAGGGTCCAGGGGGGTGAGTCTGCATCAGCATGAGTATTTCACATTACTAAGGCAATTCAAGGAAGAAAGAACCAACGTAATGACACACAGCATCAGACTGAATCTTTCATCTTTAATGAATCTCCCTTTCTGGTGTATAAATTTCAAAGTTTCATTCTGTCTTTGTTTGACTACTCATAACTAAGATTACGTCTGGCATACACAAACTTTATTCTTTTGATATTCTTCTTTAATTATACGTCTTATGATTGCCAGTAAAATCATTATATCAACCAAAAGGAAGCTTCACTGCATCTCATTACAGTGAAAAAAAAAATACACATTGTTGTGTTACTTGACCATTACTGCAGTGTATGTGCAACTCATGCTCACTCCTTGTTCTATAATGGGATTATACCATTTTGTGATCTTGCATTCATTTTCTATCAAAGTCAGGCAGCTTGCAGGACTCTATGACAGCAAATTTTAATTTTAGTCAATACACTTACAAAGCTGTCCACAAGAATCTGTGGTCTATGCTTTCATCCTAATTTTTTTCTATCTCTGTTAAAATATAAAATTTAATTTAATATACTGTGACAAAGTATGCTTAATAAAAAATTAATTTCACAGACTGCATTTAATGATCAACCAGTGGTTAACAAAGTCAATAAAGTCAAATAAAAATATTTTAATGATTTGTTTTCCATTATGCTATTTATGTTAAATTCCAGAGATTCAGGAGTTGGTGCAATGGATTAGTTGACACAGAACTCAGACACAGAAGACATAATTGTGCTTGCCTTTGAATTTGTTGAGGGCTGATCAGTGCACTAAATTAAGGACTCTCAAAAGGAAGGTTTTTCTATTCACTAATTAAATGTAATGCTGTAATGTTGCCAGTATCCCATTCCATGATTGTGTAGTCAAGTCTGATTTCAGACAGACCTCTTCTAATACAAAATATGTTTAAAAGGAATTACAACACTTGGATGTGCCCAGTATTCTCAGGAAAGTGAATTTGCTTTTTATTAACTTTTGCATGTTCTTATTTATTAGAAGAATTCTGGAGATTAACATACGCCACACACAGGAATATTCTCAGAGCCAGTAAAGGCAAAAGGATGCAGTCAGAAACATGAGCCACACCAGGCACTTGTTTGTAAGTCTCAAACCAGATCTAGCTGAGAAGACACAAAGAGAAGGGGTGGAGGGTAGACGGAAGGGAAGTTCCGGGAAGGGAAGTTCTGGGAAGGGAAATTCCGGGAAAGGAAGGGAAGTTCCGGAAAGTTCTGTGAAGGCAAGTTCCAGGAAGGGAAGTTTCGGGAAGGGAAGTTCTGGGAAGGAAAGTTCTGGAAAGTTCTGGGAAGTTCTGGGAAGTTCTGGGAAGTTCTAGGAAGTTCTGGGAAGGGAAGTTCTGGGAAGTTCTGGGAAGGGAAGTTCTGGGAAGTTCTGGGAAGTTCTGGGAAGTTCTGGGAAGTTCTGGGAAGTTCTGGGAAGGGAAAGAAAGGTTTGGGAAAGGAAGGTTCGGGAAGGGAAGGTTCGGGAAGGGAAGGGAAGGTTCGGGAAGGGAAGGGAAGGTTCAGGAAGGGAAGGGAAGGGAAGGTTCAGGAAGGGAAGGTTCAGGAAGGG